>CM044015.1:33947808-34251191 GCA_024085815.1 Flaveria linearis
ATAAGATAGTGTACCACCTTTGCTTTTAATACCTTGAGTTTTTTAATGGTATGGTAATATTTTTATAAAACTTTCACCACTAAACTAAACTAATTTTTATCTTTAATTCTATTGTAGTCGCGCCTAAAAAAATCCAGCCTTGTTGGGTATAGTTTGTCACCTTAACCAATTTAAAGATATTAAAAGTAGAAACTTTTGTATCAAAAGTTAAGCGGAATCATTTAATAGCTAATCTGATTGATTAAGCCAAACAAGCATTCAGTTACATGTGTTTAAAACAATTAGTTAACCATAGGTAGGTTAAAGAATATACCTTTGACAAAAGCTCAAAGCTTTACACCTCAGGAGCAAAAACAGTCTCATTAGATGATCCCAAATCACAAAGATCCGACCTTTGGAAATGTTGCAACGTGAAATGTTCTACTGATGATTGTGGTGCTATAAGGGAGCAATCGGCGATGATTTGGTGGTGCTATGGTGGCCAACGCTCGACGGGTGTGGAGGGCTAGCCGACAACAATGGTGGAAGGGATTAGAGTTTCCCTAATCCCTTTCTTTTATATGTAACTCATTTACATATTAAACCCTCTTTATTTCAGTTTTGGTCCTTTTAATAACTAACTAGAAACTAAACCAGCGCGATGCAGCGCGTTTACGTTACGCCTGTTGTATTGGTGGCATTAACGTGTTGCGGTGGCTTAGTTCTAGAAATCAAAACAAAGAAAAAAAGAGTATTATGTTTCGCACGTTGCGACGCAAACAAGTGTTAACATTAAAACGACTAATTCATTAAAGAAGTTAGTAACAAAGGAAAAAACTTTTTAAAAAGTATAAATAAGTAATTAAAGAAACGAATATAAAATAAGAAAAGAAAAAAATTATTAAAAAAGAAAAGAAAACAAGATTTTCAACGGAAGAGTAGACTTTCCAACGGGTTAGGGGCCAAACAGAAGAGTAGACTTCCAACGGGAATGAGAGGTTTCACTCCTCTAATTCGAACCCATGGAGTTTGGTTTAAAAGAGTAGGCCACAAACCATTGGACAAAGCAACATGTTATGCATATTGGTTTCAAGTATATTATATGTATGGTAGAGGTTGAATAAAAAGGAAAAAAAAAACACCGACCTTTATAATTGTGTAATAGTATAATAAATAGTTAACATTTAATTACATGTAAATCCTTATAGTTTAACTAGTTACTTCTAATTAGTTTAAAAACCAGTTAATAACAATACATTTAATTAGCTAACAATTAATTAATAAATGTACAATCCCCGTTAATTATTACTCTAGATAATGCATCACCACTAATTAAACAATGATTTGTGATTCATAACGTGAAACTATTACACGTTATTATTTGCCGTTCCCCAAGGTGCTACTTTTTAAATTACGCCTCGATAGTAACATTGAAATTAACGATGATTGGACATCTGATATTTAACATACTCTTACTTGGACGATTCATATTCATGGACTAACTGCCTCAACGTAGACAGTGGCGGAAGCCTAGCTGCATCTTAGTGCCCCTACCAAGGTATGACGTTCTATAATCGTCAACTAGTTCCTTGTGTTCAAGCAACCCCTTACGTAACCAAAAAGTATAGCCCTGGTGACATTATCAAATTATCCTTTCTGTATGAGGCATTCGTTGAACATAATACATAGATCATATTTCATTCTGATAAACTATTTTAGTTCTCGTTTCCAATTTGAAGTAACTACTATTAGTTTAAGTATAATACCCGTAATAATAATAATAATAAGGTTAATAATAATAATAATAATAATAATAGTAAAAGTTCAGGGGGCATTTGTGCCATTTTGGAAACTTGAATTAATAAGTTTTTGCCTCAAATGAAAGAAACATAAACCACAGGGACCAATGTTGAAATTTTTTTTTTAAAATCACAGCCAACCCACCACCCATCATCGACCCATCTTCCTGATTCCCTCTTCCATGTTCTCGGCAACTTTACAGCCAAAAATCCGGCACTACGGACATTAATAATTAAAATAAACCCGCACTAACACACTTTGGGTCGTTTGTAACTTTCCTATGAATTCAATTTATCAAAAACAATCGAAAACATCACCATTCGAACCCCTCTCATCGCGGACCTGCAGCTCAATATAAATCCCATCTCTGATCGATCTTAGCAGGATTTGATAAGGGGCTTTTGTTTGTAATCAACATACGAAACTTCCTACCAATTTAATTTGGTTTTCATCAAGGATTGGTCACCATCGAGCACCATCTGTGCCGCGACCTGTTCTTCATTCTATCGTCTTCAATCCGTCACCAAACAGGTAATTAAACACATGTTTAAACTCGATTTTAGTCTAGGAATGAAAGCCCTATGCTTGATTTCGTAAACAACTGCGAATCGATATTCAATTTTGGATTAGATGAAACTAGGGTTCTTGGAGGATTTGGGGGTTTGGTTCGGGATTGTTTAAATCAAATTAAAACCAGTCAAGTTCAGGCGCAGGCGCCCTAGCCTGCTGGTTAAAGCGAAAGAGGGATGGGCAGGAGGTCACGGGTTCGAACCCGAGCCCCTGCCATAATTTTTTTAAAGCCCTGTTTAGCCTTTAAAAATTTTGTAAAAATTCTTAAAAATTATAAAAACGACTTTTATAAACTCTATATATTTTTAAAATCATCAACCTTATTTCTGTAATTTTTCTTTAGATTTAAACCATTATAAAACAATGTAACAAAGACATTTAGTTTAATTATTGTTAAGGATCCTTTTAAATAAATGGTAAAAATTAGATTACATATAAGACTTCTTTTATAAAAGTACCTAATTAATTTCTGTAAATTAATTTATTAAAAACCTTAACAATTCTTATATATATATTGTTAATAAACGTTATAAGTAATTTATTTTGTTTAAAAATAAACTTTGAATAGTTGATTTAGGCCCGTATTTTACAGCCAACTTACTGAGGCCATAACTTTTTCATAACAGATTCAAATCAGTTACCTTATGTCCATGACGAAGTTCGTCGAAAGACGAATCTGTTGATATATAAAACATCGAAAAACTCATTCGTTTAGACCTTCAAACAGTCGTTTTCGTAACAGCTAGCAGTTCTGCGCAGCTGTAAAAATCCACACTTTTCTCATATTTCGGTAATCCAAATCAGAAACTTTTCTAAACAAAAGTTGTTTAGAAATCACTAATATAGTAAACTGGAGATTTTCAGAATTTTTAAACGTCGTTTGGTATTTTTAACGAGTGCGAATAGACAGGGGCAGAACTGGAATTTTTCCAATCTAAAATAGGAAAATCCAAACTATAATTTGCGTTACGTTATCGTAGGTTCTCGCGGTGTTAACTGAGCCTAGACTTTGTTTCTGATTATTGTCATTCGTGTATAAGGTACGGATTCTGTTTCTTTGTTATCATAAGTATTTACTTTTGTTTCCGTTACTTTGTGGTACGGATTCCTGATTCCCGTCTCGTATTTGATTTCCGTTCATCTCTAGTTTTTTATTCCTGTCATACATAGATAAGTTGCTTTTGATTCTGTTATAAGTAGCGTGACTACTTTATATTTCTAATTTGTTACCCGAGCTCTCCCTATCTTGGGGGTGACCAAGACGCGTTATTGCGGCATCGATAATGTGGCACCAACCGTGGCGGTGAGCTGAGATCACGGCGTCTCTAAAGAGGACTCTGAAATTATGTCTTGTTATATTATTATTTCCTCAGAGGCGTATGGATCGATCCTAGGTTAGTCCTGTTATTTCCTGATGGATGGTTACACACCATTCCATTCAGGACTCTGGTGAATGGTTTGTATGTCTGCCCATACTCCATTTCACATTAGTTCACGGGCTCGCTACCTGTGTTCCCTCTGTTCAGTTATTATATGATATCGGGGTATGTTCTATCTGATATATGTCTTATGCCGTTATGTTCTATTTGATATATATATATATCTTATGATCTTTGATTCTCCGTTATCATCATGTCTGTTTATTTTTGATATCTGCCAATTCTTTGACTATCATCATGTCTGTTTATTTTTGATATCTGCCTATTCTTTGATTATCATCATGTCTGTTTATTTTTGTTATCCGCTATTCCATTCACTGAGCGTTATGCTCAGGCGTGCTTTTGTTTTCATGCACGTCAGGTCAGCAGGGTAATCCGGAAAACCAGTGAAGAGTGAATTGAAGACCAAGATTATCTGTTACTTTAATTGATGTATTGAACATCTTAATTAGGTTCTTTCGGATTATTTAGTGTGTTTGAAGTTATTTCGTCTGACCGCCTCTGTAATATCATTGATTTTGGCTTTTTGATTTGATATCCGTATTAGTGACACGTCAGCCTTGTCGGGTTGGGGTGTTACAGTTGTGGTATCAGAGCAAAGGCTCTTTCCTGTAGAAAACTTAAACATTAATAATAAACTTGTGAGGTAATGGGTAGACGTTGGGTTAGGATCTAATTTTTGTTCCCAATCTAAATTCCAGTGTTCACACGTGTATCTTCATTTCAGATGGCTCCTAAGAGACGTGTGAACAACCGTAATAACTCGAATGGCCCCTCATCTGATACTCTTCTTGAAACCCTCGTTGCTAATGCGTAAACGCTGCTGTTTCTGGAATACTCCCAAATCTGATGACTCAGACTGCTCAAACAGTCATCCAGCAGATACAACAGGCGAATTTGTGGAAATAACATGGGATCAGCAACGGAGGGAAATAACAATGGACCACCACCTGGTGGAAACAACACAGGACCTCCACCCGGTGGAAATAACTCAGAGCCACCTTCTGGCGGGAACAACACGGGACCATCTTCCGGTGGAAATGCAACACCACCTGTGGCTGAGATTCATGTTTGGCTTGAGCGCTTTATGAAGCAAAGACCAAGATCTTTTAGTGATGCTGCTACACCGATGGATGCTCGGAACTGGATAACCCATGTGGAAAAGATTTTTGAGGTACTAGGAGTCGGTGACCTATTTAAAACTAGGCTGGCTTCTTACAAACTGGAGGATGATGCTCTAGTTTGGTGGGAAGGGGTCAAACTTGCACATGGTAGTGAGGGTTATGCTGCTACCCTTCCTTGGGCCGACTTCCGCACTATATTCTTCCGAAAGTATTTCTCTGAAGTGGAACGAAGTGAGTATGCACGGGAATATGCATCTATTGAGCAATGCAACGCGTTTACGTTACGCCTGTTGTATTGGTGACATTAACGTGTTGCGGTGGCTTAGTTCTAGAAATCAAAACAAAGAAAAAAAGAGTATTATGTTTCGCACGTTGCGACGCAAACAAGTGTTAACATTAAAACGACTAATTCATTAAAGAAGTTAGTAGCAAAGGAAAAAACTTTTTAAAAAGTATAAATAAGTAATTAAAGAAACGAATATAAAATAAGAAAAGAAAAAAATTATTAAAAAAGAAAAGAAAACACGATTTTCAACGGAAGAGTAGACTTTCCAATGGGTTAGGGGCCAAACAGAAGAGTAGACTTCCAACGGGAATGAGAGGTTTCACTCCTCGAATTCGAACCCATGGAGTTTGGTTTAAAAGAGTAGGCCACAAACCATTGGACAAAGCAACATGTTATGCATATTGGTTTCAAGTATATTATATGTATGGTAGAGGTTGAATAAAAAGGAAAAAAAAAACACCGACCTTTATAATTGTGTAATAGTATAATAAATAGTTAACATTTAATTACATGTAAATCCTTATAGTTTAACTAGTTACTTCTAATTAGTTTAAAAACCAGTTAATAACAATACATTTAATTAGCTAACAATTAATTAATAAATGTACAATCCCCGTTAATTATTACTCTAGATAATGTATCACCACTAATTAAACAATGATTTGTGATTCATAACGTGAAACTATTACACGTTATTATTTGTCGTTCCCCAAGGTGCTACTTTTTAAATTATGCCTCGATAGTAACATTGAAATTAACGATGATTGGACATCTGATATTTAACATACTCTTACTTGGACGATTCATATTCATGGACTAACTGCCTCAACGTAGACAGTGGCGGACGCCTAGCTGCATCTGAGTGCCCCTACCAAGGTATGACGTTCTATAATCGTCAACTAGTTCCTTGTGTTCAAGCAACCCCTTACGTAACCAAAAAGTATAGCCCTGGTGACATTATCAAATTATCCTTTCTGTATGAGGCATTCGTTGAACATAATACATAGATCATATTTCATTCTGATAAACTATTTTAGTTATCGTTTCCAATTTGAAGTAACTACTATTAGTTTAAGTATAATACCCGTAATAATAATAATAATAATAAGGTTAATAATAATAATAATAATAATAATAGTAAAAGTTCAGGGGGCATTTGTGCCATCTTGGAAACTTGAATTAATAAGTTTTTGCCTCAAATGAAAGAAACATAAACCACAGGGTCCAATGGTGAATTTTTTTTTTTAAAATCACAGCCAACCCACCACCCATCATCGACCCATCTTCCTGATTCCCTCTTCCATGTTCTCGGCAACTTTACAGCCAAAAATCCGGCACTACGGACATTAATAATTAAAATAAACCCGCACTAACACACTTTGGGTCGTTTGTAACTTTCCTATGAATTCAATTTCATCAAAAACAATCGAAAACATCACCATTCGAACCCCTCTCATCGCGGACCTGCAACTCAATATAAATCCCATCTGTGATCGATCTTAACAGGATTTGATAAGGGGCTTTTGTTTGTAATCAACATACGAAACTTCCTACCAATTTAATTTGGTTTTCATCAAGGATTGGTCACCATCGAGCACCATCTGTGCCGCAACCTGTTCTTCATTCTAATCGTCTTCAATCCGTCACCAAACAGGTAATTAAACACATGTTTAAACTCGATTTTAGTCTAGGAATGAAAGCCCTATGCTTGATTTCGTAAACAACTGCGAATCGATATTCAATTTTGGATTAGATGAAACTAGGGTTCTTGGAGGATTTGGGGGTTTGGTTCGGGATTGTTTAAATCAAATTAAAACCAGTCAAGTTCAGGCGCAGGCGCCCTAGCCTGCTGGTTAAAGCGAAAGAGGGATGGGCAGGAGGTCACGGGTTTGAACCTGAGCCCCTGCCATAATTTTTTTAAAGCACTGTGTAGCCTTTAAAAATTTTGTAAAAATTCCTAAAAATTATAAAAATGACTTTTATAAACTCTATATATTTTTAAAATCATCAACCTTATTTCTGTAATTTTTCTTTAGATTTAAACCATTATAAAACAATGTAACAAAGACATTTAGTTTAATTATTGTTAAGGATCCTTTTAAATAAATGGTAAAAATTAGATTACATATAAGACTTCTTTTATAAAAGTACCTAATTAATTTCTGTAAATTAATTTATTAAAAACCTTAACAATTCTTATATATATATGTTAATAAACGTTATAAGTAATTTATTTTGTTTAAAAATAAACTTTGAATAGTTGATTTAGGCCCGTATTTTACAGCCAACTTACTGAGGCCATAACCTTTTCATAACAGATTCAAATCAGTTACCTTATGTCCATGACGAAGTTCGTCGAAAGACGAATCTGTTGATATATAAAACATCGAAAAACTCATTCGTTTAGACCTTCAAACAGTCGTTTTCGTAACAGCTAGCAGTTCTGCGCAGCTGTAAAAATCCACACTTTTCTCATATTTCGGTAATCCAAATCAGAAACTTTTCTAAACAAAAGTTGTTTAGAAATCACTAATCTAGTAAACTGGAGATTTTCAGAATTTTTAAACGTCGTTTGGTATTTTTAACGAGTGCGAATAGACAGGGCAGAACTGGAATTTTTCCAATCTAAAATAGGAAAATCCAAACTATAATTTACGTTACGTTATCGTAGGTTCTCGCGGTGTTAACTGAGCCTAGACTTTGTTTCTGATTATTGTCATTCGTGTATAAGGTACGGATTCTGTTTCTTTGTTATCATAAGTATTTACTTTTGTTTCCGTTACTTTGTGGTACGGATTCCTGATTCCCGTCTCGTATTTGATTTCCGTTCATCTCTAGTTTTTTATTCCTGTCATACATAGATAAGTTGCTTTTGATTCTGTTATAAGTAGCGTGACTACTTTATATTTCTGAATTTGTTACCCGAGCTCTCCCTATCTTGGGGGTGACCAAGACGCGTTATTGCGGCATCGATAACGTGGCACCAACCGTGGCGGTGAGCTGAGATCACGGCGTCTCTAAAGAGGACTCTGAAATTATGTCTTGTTATATTATTATTTCCTCAGAGGTGTATGGATCGATCCTAGGTTAGTCCTGTTATTTCCTGATGGATGGTTACACACCATTCCATTCAGGACTCTGGTGAATGGTTTGTATGTCTGCCCATACTCCATTTCACATTGGTTCACGGGCTCGCTACCTGTGTTCCCTCTGTTCAGTTATTATATGATATCGGGGTATGTTCTATCTGATATATGTCTTATGCCGTTATGTTCTATTTGATATATATATATATATCTTATGATCTTTGATTCTCCGTTATCATCATGTCTGTTTATTTTTTATCTGCCAATTCTTTGATTATCATCATGTCTGTTTATTTTTGATATCTGCCTATTCTTTGATTATCATCATGTCTGTTTATTTTTGTTATCCGCTATTCCGTTCACTGAGCGTTATGGTCAGGCGTGCTTTTGTTTTCATGCACGTCAGGTCAGCAGGGTAATCCGGAAAACCAGTGAAGAGTGAATTGAAGACCAAGATTATCTGTTACTTTAATTGATGTATTGAACATCTTAATTAAGTTCTTTCGGATTATTTAGTGTGTTTGAAGTTATTTCGTCTGACCGCCTCTGTAATATCATGGATTTTGGCTTTTTGATTTGATATCCGTATTAGTGACACGTCACCCTTGTCGGGTTGGGGTGTTACAGTTGTGGTATCAGAGTAAAGGCTCTTTCCTGTAGAAAACTTAAACATTAATAATAAACTTGTGAGGTAGTGGGTAGACGTTGGGTTAGGATCTAATTTTTGTTCCCAATCTAAATTCCAGTGTTCACACGTGTATCTTCATTTCAAATGGCTCCTAAGAGACGTGTGAACAACCGTAATAACTCGAATGGCCTCTCATCTGATACTCCTCTTGAAACCCTCGTTGCTAATGCCGTAAACGCTGCTATTTCTGGAATACTCCCTAATCTGATGACTCAGACTGCTCAAACAGTCATCCAGCAGATACAACAGGCGAATTTGGGTGGAAATAACATGGGATCAGCATCGGAGGGAAATAACAATGGACCACCACCTGGTGGAAACAACACAGGACCTCCACCCGGTGGAAATAACTCAGAGCCACCTTCTGGCGGGAACAACACGGGACCATCTTCCGGTGGAAATGCAACACCACCTGTGGCTGAGATTCATGTTTGGCTTGAGCGCTTTATGAAGCAAAGACCAAGATCTTTTAGTGATGCTGCTACACCGATGGATGCTCGGAACTGGATAGCCCATGTGGAAAAGATTTTTGAGGTACTAGGAGTCGGTGACCTATTTAAAACTAGGCTGGCTTCTTACAAACTGGAGGATGATGCTCTAGTTTGGTGGGAAGGGGTCAAACTTGCACATGGTGGAGAGGGTTATGCTGCTACCCTTCCTTGGGCCAACTTCCGCACTATATTCTTCCGAAAGTATATCTCTGAAGTGGAACGAAGTGAGTATGCACGGGAATATGCATCTATTGAGCAACGAGATGGTGAACCTTGGCAAGAATTCATGGCAAGATTCTGTAGGCTGGCTAGTTTTCTTGGGGAAGCTGCAGGTAGCCCAGAGGTCCAAGCAGAAAAGTTGAAATGGGTTGTTCATGAGAGAACTCGGAGATGGATAGTGACTCAAAGGTTTAACAATATCAATGAAGTAGCTGATGCTGTGAAAACACTTGACATGGAAAACAAGAAGAGGTTAGCTAAAGCTGAGGAGAGTCGAAAGAGGAATCTGAAGGAAACCATACCGCACTTTCTGGGCAATCTTCAAGCGAAAAACACCATACAGGTGATCGGAAAGCCCAATTCAATAGAAATAATAACCGCCAAGGTAATCAACGGAAACAAAAACAGTAGAATCCTAAACCTGCCGAAAACCAAGGTCAAGAGCAAGCCCCGGTATGCACTACATGTGGAAAACGTCATTTTGGTGTTTGTCGTCGAACTTCAGGAGCCTGTTTTAGATGTGGAAAGACCGGCCATTTACTGAAAGACTGTCCATATCCTGATAATAAAGGAAAGGCTGGAAATGGTGCCAAACAACCTAATAATGGAGGACGAGTGTTTGCTTTGAACGCAAAGGATGCAGCAAACAAACCAGGTATGACTCTTGATATTCCTCACATATGTGAACCTGTCGTATTTGAATAATCTAGTAGTCTTACCATGCAAATTATGCTTGTTAGCTATTTACTAAGTGTGTCATGGTATCATAAATTGCTTAGGTACTGTTTCTGGTACTCTCGTGTTAGGAACTCGTGAAGTTCAAGTCTTATTTGATACTGGAGCAACACACTCCATAGTTTCTCAATCTTTTCTTAAACATCTAACAATAAGCCCGACATTATTAGAAAATACTTTGAATATTATGACTCCTATGGGAAACTCTATTACAATCTCTCATGTGTATGAGGATTGTCCGATCCGAGTTGAATCGCTCATTCTTATAGCGGATTTGTTGCCCATGCAAATGGAAGATTTTGATATCATCTTGGGAATGGACTGGTTAACTCGGCATCATGTTACAATTGAGTGTCAGACTCGTCGCATTCTGTTTGGAGATCCCCATCATCCTGAACTCATTTATCAGGGGACTAAACCTCGAAAAACTCTTCAAATAATTTCAGCACTTAAGGCTCGTAAATCCCTACTGCACGGCGGTGCAGGATTCCTTGCTTCAGTTAAAATTTTATCTTCTGAAGAGCCTAGTATTTCTGATTATCCGGTTGTTTGTGATTTTCCCGATGTGTTTCCTAAGGAGTTACCTGGACTTCCACCAGACCGCGAGGTGGAATTCACTATTGATCTTATTCCTGGTGCTGAGCCGATTTCCAAGGCACCTTATCGTATGGCCCCACTTGAACTCAAGGAACTGAAGGAGCAATTACAGGAGTTATTAGATCTTGGATTTATTAGACCAAGCGTCTCACCTTGGGGTGCACCGGTCCTGTTCGTGAAGAAGAAAGATGGTTCTATGAGACTCTGCATTGACTACCGGGAATTAAATAAGATCACTATTCAAAATCGTTACCCTCTACCTCGTATCGATGACTTATTTGATCAACTTCAGGGAGCGAAATGTTTTTCTAAAATTGATTTGAGGTCCGGGTATCATCAGTTGAAGATTAAAGATTCTGATGTTCCAAAATCCGCTTTCTGTACGCGATATGGCCACTATGAATTCTTGGTTATGTCATTCGGGTTAACGAATGCCCCGCTGTTTTCATGGACCTAATGAACCGAGTTTTCCGTGCCTATCTGGATAAGTTCGTCATCATTTTTATAGATGATATTCTGATATATTCTAAGAGTAAGGAAGAACATGAAGACCATCTTCGTATCGTGCTTGAAACTTTGCGTAAAAAGAAGCTTTATGCTAAGTTTTCAATCTGTGAATTCTGGTTGAGTCAAGTAGCCTTTCTGGGTCATGTGGTCTCTGCAGATGGTATTATGGTGGATCCAGCAAAGATAGAGGCAATCACTAAATGGCCAAGACCAACTTCAGCCACAGAGGTCCGGAGTTTTCTTGGTCTTGCTGGTTATTATCGTAGATTTGTCGAAGGGTTCTTTGTTATTGCTTTACCCCTTACGCAACTTCTAAGGAAAGGGGTTAAGTACTCTTGGAATGATGAGCGGGAGAAAAGCTTCGAAGAACTTAAGAAGAGATTGGTGTCTGCCCCGATTCTTACACTTCCATCGGGCACGAGTGGATATCAGATTTACAGCGATGCCTCTAAAAAGGGACTTGGATGTGTGCTATTGCAGCATGGTAAGGTCATTGCTTATGCTTCACGGCAGTTGAAACCTTACGAGGTTAATTATCCTACGCATGATCTTGAACTCGCTGCTGTTATTTTCGCGTTGAAAATATGGCGTCACTATCTTTATGGAGAGACTTGTGATATTTTTACTGATCTCAAGAGCTTGAAATATATCTTCACACAAAAAGAACTAAACATGAGGCAGAGAAGATGGTTAGAGTTGTTAAAAGATTATGATGCCAATATTCAGTATCATCTAGGAAAGGCCAATGTGGTAGCTGATGCCCTTAGCAGGAAGAGCTCAGGAACAGTAGCCTCCCTACAGCTACAACCTCAGAACATTACCGATCTTAATAGATTGGGTATTGGCCTACATATTGGCAAGAGCGACGGATATCTCGCTAGACTTCAGATTGAGTCCGACTTAATATTCCGGATTAAGAACGCACAGAAAGACGATGGTGAACTCTGGGCAATCTTACAGAATGTGGAGATTGGTAAACAATCAGAATTCAGAGTAGATAAGCATGGAGTAATCTGGTGTGGTAAAAGTTTATGTGTGCCTAATGATTCTTCTCTTCGAGAATCATTATTAGCTGAGGCATATAGTTCTCCGTTCTCTATCCATCCTGGATCTACTAAGATGTATCGTGATCTTCGTCAAAACTTTTGGTGGAATGGAATGAAAGAGGATGTGGCTAAGTATGTTAGCCGTTGTCTTACCTATCAGCAGGTCAAGATTGAACATCAGAGAGCTAGTGGTTTACTTCAGCCACTACCTATTCCTGTATGGAAATGGGATGATATTTCCATGGATTTTGTGACAGGGTTGCAAGAACATTCAAGAAGAATGATGCAATATGGGTTGTAGTTGACAGATTGTCAAAGTCGGCTCATTTTCTCCCAATTCAGCAAGGATTCTCAGTTAGCAAACCATCTGAAGTGTTTACACAAGAGATTGTTAGACTTCATGGCACTCCGGTGTCTATCGTGTCTGATCGAGACCCGAGGTTCACTTCTCGCTTTTGGAAGGGTTTGCAAGCTGCATGGGGTACCAAGTTGAGGTTTAGTACGGCGTTTCATCCTCAGACTGACGGTCAGTCGGAGCGTACTATTCAGACACTTGAGGACATGCTTCGAGCTTGTGCCTTAGAGTGGACTGGGAACTGGGATGAGTACTTGTGTTTGGTCGAGTTTGCTTACAACAATAGTTGGCAAGCTAGCATTGGCATGGCACCTTTCGAATTATTGTATGGTCGTAAATGTAGAGCACCTATTTATTGGGAAGAGGTCGGTGAAAGAATCATTGAAGGACCCGAGTTAGTTCAGATTACAAATGAGAAAGTTACTATTTCTAGAGAAAAGTTAAAGGAGGCCCAAAGTAGACAGAAAAGTTATACAGATCGACACCGTCGACCTTTGGAGTTTAAGATCGGTGACAAAGTATTCCTGAAGGTTTCGCCTTGCAAAGGCGTACGACGTTTTGGTCTTAAAGGGAAACTTAGTCCACGGTTTATCGGACCATTTGAAATTCTAGAAAGAGTTGGTGAGGTCTCGTATCGTTTGGCTTTACCGCCTCAACTGTCACATGTGCATAATGTCTTCCATGTATCTCTTTTAAAGGGATACAATTACCATCCACTTCACGTGGTAAACTATCCGCTTCATTTGATTCGCGAAGACTTGTCGTTCGAGGAGGAACCCGAGGCCATACTTGACCGACAAGAACGCATTATGCGTAAGAAAACTATTCCTTTTGTTAAGGTATTATGGAAAAACCATTCTGAACGCGAAGCTACATGGGAGATGGAAGATACAATCCGTTCCCAATATCCGAATCTTTTTACAGCTTAGTACTTGTTTTTTTTTATTTAATATATTTTGATATATTTTGGCTTTACGCTATAAAGATATCAGTTATGAAGTTATCAGTTATCTGTTTCTTGAACATCACATTAGTCATCTCTTGTACGATTTCGTCTATCGAATCGATTCCATTACAGCAATTGAATAGTTATGAGTGATTTCGTTCACTTGTTGATTTTCGTTACTCCGCGTACGTTATGTCATATCTTGTTCGATCTGTACCTAGCAATTTCATGGACGAAATTATTTTAAGGAGGGTAGAATTATAATACGCGTAATGATAATAATAATAAGGTTAATAATAATAATAATAATAATAATAATAATAATAATAATAATAGTAAAAGTTCAGGGGGCATTTGTGCCATTTTGGAAACTTGAATTAATAAGTTTGTGCCTCAAATGAAAGAAACATAAACCACAGGGACCAATGGTGAAATTTTTTTTTTAAAATCACAGCCAACCCACCACCCATCATCGACCCATCTTCCTGATTCCCTCTTCCATGTTCTCGGCAACTTTACAGCCAAAAATCCGGCACTACGGACATTAATAATTAAAATAAACCCGCACTAACACACTTTGGATCGTTTGTAACTTTCCTATGAATTCAATTTCATCAAAAACAATCGAAAACATCACCATTCGAACCCCTCTCATCGCGGACCTGCAACTCAATATAATCCCATCTCTGATCGATCTTAACAGGATTTGATAAGGGGCTTTTGTTTGTAATTAACATACGAAACTTCCTACCAATTTAATTTGGTTTTCATCAAGGATTGGTCACCATCGAGCACCATCTGTGCCGCGACCTGTTCTTCATTCTAATCGTCTTCAATCCGTCACCAAACAGGTAATTAAACACATGTTTAAACTCGATTTTAGTCTAGGAATGAAAGCCCTATGCTTGATTCCGTAAACAACTGCGAATCGATATTCAATTTTGGATTAGATGAAACTAGGGTTCTTGGAGGATTTGGGGGTTTGGTTCGGGATTGTTTAAATCAAATTAAAACCAGTCAAGTTCAGGCGCAGGCGCCCTAGCCTGCTGGTTAAAGCAAAAGAGGGATGGGTAGGAGGTCACGGGTTCGAACCCGAGCCCCTGCCATAATTTTTTTAAAGCCCTGTTTAGCCTTTAAAAATTTTGTAAAAATTCCTAAAAATTATAAAAACGACTTTTATAAGCTCTGTGTATTTTTAAAATCATCAACCTTATTTCTGTAATTTTTTTTAGATTTAAACCTTTATAAAACAATGTAACAAAGACATTTAGTTTAATTATTGTTAAGGATCCTTTTAAATAAATAGTAAAAATTAGATTAGATATAAGACTTCTTTTATAAAAGTACCTAATTAATTTCTATAAATTAATTTATTAAAAACCTTAACAATTCTTATATATATATTGTTAATAAACGTTATAAGTAATTTATTTTGTTTAAAAATAAACTTTGAATAGTTGATTTAGGCCCGTATTTTACAGCCAACTTACTGAGACCATAACTTTTTCATAACAGATTCAAATCAGTTAAACCTTATATCCATGTCGAAGTTCGTCGAAAGACAAATCTGTTGATATATAAAACATCGAAAAACTCATTTGTTTAGACCTTCAAACAGTTATTTTCGTAACAGCTAGCAGTTCTGCGCAGCTGTAAAGATCCACGTTTTTCTCATATTTCGGTAATCCAAATCAGAAACTTTTCTAAACGAAAGTTGTTTAGAAATCACTAATCTAGTATACTGGAGATTTTCAGAATTTTTAAACGTCGTTTGGTATTTTTAACGAGTGCGAATAGACAGGGGCAGAACTGGAATTTTTCCAATCTAAAATAGGAAAATCCAAACTATAATTTACGTTACGTTATCGTAGGTTCTCGCGGCGTTAACTAAGCCTAGACTTTGTTTCTGATTATTGTCATTCGTGTATAAGGTACGGATTCTGTTTCTTTGTTATCATAAGTATTTACTTTTGTTTCCGTTACTTTGTGGTACGGATTCCTGATTCCCGTCTCGTATTTGATTTCCGTTCATCTCTAGTTTTTTATTCCTGTCATACATAGATAAGTTGCTTTTGATTCTGTTATAAGTAGCGTGACTACTTTATATTTCTGAATTTGTTACCGAGCTCTCCCTATCTTGGGGGTGACCAAGACGCGTTATTGCGGCATCGATAACGTGGCACCAACCGTGGCGGTGAGCTGAGATCACGGCGTCTCTAAAGAGGACTCTGAAATTATGTCTTGTTATATTATTATTTCCTCAGAGGCGTATGGATCGATCCTAGGTTAGTCATGTTATTTCCTGATGGATGGTTACACACCATTCCATTCAGGACTCTGGTGAATGGTTTGTATGTCTGCCCATACTCCATTTCACATTGGTTCACGGGCTCGCTACCTGTGTTCCCTCTGTTCAGTTATTATATGATATGATTATTAGCTCGGGGTATGTTCTATCTGATATATGTCTTATGCCGTTATGTTCTATTTGATATATATATATATCTTATGATCTTTGATTCTCCGCTATCATCATGTCTGTTTATTTTTGATATCTGTCAATTTTTTTATTATCATCATGTCTGTTTATTTTTGATATCTGCCTATTCTTTGATTATCATCATGTCTGTTTATTTTTGTTATCCGCTATTCCATTCAGTGAGCGTTATGCTCAGGCGTGCTTTTGTTTTCATGCACGTCAGGTCAGCAGGGTAATCCTGGAAACCAGTGAAGAGTGAATTGAAGACCAAGATTATCTGTTACTTTAATTGATGTATTGAACATCTTAATTAGGTTCTTTAGGATTATTTAGTGTGTTTGAAGTTATTTCGTCTGACCGCCTCTGTAATATCATGGATTTTGCCTTTTTGATTTGATATCCGTATTAGTGACACGTCAGCTTTGTCGGGTTGGGGTGTTACATTAAGGGTGGCCACACATTTAACACCAACTAAAATTAACGAGGGTGCCAGAATGTCGAACTTCTATTTTTCATAGGAGCATAAAATTCCTTTGACCACATAAAGTTCCCACTTAACCTTGATTTTATGAGTTTCGGGGCTAGTATGAATACTACAAATGAATTGTTAAATACTAAATAATTTAAAGTCTAAAAGATAATATTTTTATATGTTTTTATAAAAGTTAATATGATGAAAATTTATGTGCATGAACCCTAGAATAGAGTTCATGGATGTATGCATGTCTATGATTATGGGTAAGTATATAGTCTGATGCGGGTGATTCATCAACACCCGTATTAGCAGGATGGTCATCCACATCAACACTTGAGTTGCCAAGTGTATTGAATGCAGGCGAGTATAATTGCTCTGCATTGGCTTCCCAATTTGAATGAGTATTGTTATCTGCATAGAAGAAAGCACCCGTATTAACTCTGAATTTCTAAGTAAACTGCATACGGATGAACACTTAGTTCGCCTGCATTGATTTGACTGTTATCCGCACTGGAAGTTTCCAACATTTGCCTCAACCTTGCCTAAGTACTCGAATGATAATTAAAAAAAATTCACCCAAATTATCCCTATTGCTACCTGTATTAGGTATATCTGCCTACATTAACACTTGTAGATTGTTTGACTAAATGTGGTTGAACATATTGTTCACTCGTATTGGCTTGAACTGTTGCCCGCGTTGCCCAATATTGTTCACATGCATTGACTTAGTCACCCTCATGGACTTAGTCATCCACATTCACCTAGATATCCATATTATCCATATTACTATAACCCGCATTAACTTGGTCACCTTCGTTAACTTAGTCATTTGTATTGCCTTATTTATACCATATTGTTATAGCTTGTATTTTTGACCTATACTTGAAATAGGATGATGATGATAGATTAAAAAAATGTTGTAAAGTGTGTGTTAAGTTGATGACCTACTCATAGTTATAGAACCATAAATGCTTAGTATTTAATATATATGGATGTTGTTGATGATGATGTATTGTGCATGATGAAATGTAATGTAAAACTATGGTTGTGATAAAGTATGAATGGATGAAAAAGTATGAATGAATAATTACTATTATGATAACGTATGAATGAATGATTACAGTTATGATAAAATCATAATAAAAGATAAGAAATATAAAAAATATTAAATGAAGTAAATGAGCCCAATATATAGAAAGTCTTGCAAACACTAACATGAGTTTGCATTCGTTGCATTCGTTGCATTCTAACCCTGATAGGAGCCAAGCCTTGTACACTGCTCACTAGATAAGAGTTGCATCTTATATGCACCCACCTGAAAAGAGTTGTGTCTTGTACACACTCACCTGACACGAGTTATACCTTGTATATGTTTACCATGATAGGAGATTAGTATTTGTACTAGTTCAAAATTAAAAGTGAAAAAATAAAGATAAAATGAAAGAAAGAGTACAGTGTTAAAGTATGAAAACCTATGTAAAGTATAAAAATAATAATGATACTATGTATAATGTATTAATGGTTTAATTCTGGTTAAAGTTAAAGGTTTTCAAATGAATAATATGCTAAAGAGTTCTTTAAAGTCTTTAAAGCTAGAACTCACTCAATAACACTAACTTTTTGCATGCATATTAGCTTGATAGGTAAATGAAAGATGGAGTAAAGAAGATAGCTTGGCACGAATGTGAAGTTAACTTGCAGTGATCAAGACAGGCATTCTAAAAATTTGATTTGCTTTATGGATGAATGTAAAATATTTTTGACAATATGATGTGTATTGATAGTTTTAATTACCACTGCTATGATAGTGAATGTTTAAAGTTTAAGAATGTGTCATGTCACACCCCCGCTTATAGCGGAAACACGAAGATGTAACGGACAGGATCGTCATAACACATTGTTAATTAATAGAGATGCATTAAATAATGTAAGATCAACGTGTCATGACGTCACCGAAACAAATGGAGACTTGTTTCGTAGTGTAAGGCCCCGTTCCCGAGACGCTTACAGTGGGACATTCACAACATTATTATATAAAACAATACATATTTCATAAAATGTTGCAGCGGAATTAAGTTATCAATAACCATTCATGCATATAATTATTGTTGCAAAATAATAGATCGTTGTAAGTTAGGGTTACAAAATACTCAATTAGTTGCATTACATTACAACAAAATCATTATACATGAACGGATGTCACTCTTGTCCTGCCGAGTAGCCTCCCCGTATGCCAACCTCAGCAAAATTACTGTCAACTGAAAATGCATAAAAGTCAGTGTTACTGAGTGAGTCCTAGTTTTAGAAGTGTTAAAATGCCTTATATAGTTTATATATGAAATACCCTTTTTCAATAAAATATTTTCTTTACTTTTATACGTGAGCATTCATCATACATAAAAAAAGGCATAACCTTATTCATCATTCATTATCGCACATATTTGTTCGTTTCATACTTTATCATTGTCTTTCACTGTTTATAGATCCTGTCATAACTTTACCCCCATCGTTAGGCACGCAGCCACCTCATTCCCGGCACGCAGCCGCCTTATTCTCAGGGTAAAGTGACAAGGATCTCGTTTCGTACTATGGATCAGTCACCAAGACTGATCCCCCTGTGTGTGAACCCTCATGGGTTAGCCAAAATCACACGCTATATTACACATAGTTGAGCCAGCAACTCACATTGAGTTGTGAACCTCCTTTCATTTTGCTTGCAAGACTTTTCATCCATTCGTTCATTATGTTCCACTTTCATTATCATTAATCTTTCACTTTCTTTAATGATAATACTTTACGTTTACGATCATAATCACACCACGCAAAGTCACACGATAATATGTAATATGGAACATAAAAACAAAACATATATATTCATGCATAAAGTAAGCAAATATAATCCACAAGTCAAAATAGGGTCAAACCCTAAAATTCTGATTTTCTAAAATTTTAGAAATTTTTCCAAGTGTTCAAGGCGCATGAGAACTATGCATGTGCATGTGCGCATGAGCCTGCTTAGACGCATCAACACTATTTCGGGCGCATGAACTCTACACTTGGGTATTTTCAGCCTAACTTTTGGGCGCATGAACTATTCAGGCGCATGGGCATGTACTTAGGCTCCTGAGGAAAGTTTGGGCGCATGGGCACTATTGGGGCGCATGACACCAACACTTAGGCGTCTGGACAATATGTCTGGGCGCATGAACTACTGTTCAGGCGCATGAGCCTACTTGGTCTTTCTAAGGCACTATTCTTAGGCGCATGAGGTACTATTTAGGCGCATAACTATTTGGGCGCATGAGGTATTGTTCATGTCTGAGCTAATTATTTGGGCACATACGAGTACTGTTCGGGCGCATGATGTTTACTTGGTCATTCCAAGTCAATATTCTAGGGGCATGAGCCCTATTTGGGCGCATGGCCAACTATTTAACATGTTTCTAAGTTATTTTCAATCCCCAAACATCATCCTAATGTATTCTTGACTTATATTTACCATTCCAAGCATCAACATAACAAAACAACCATAAAACACTAGCATACATATATAAGTACATACGGGTAACATACATAATAATTATAAAAACATTTTAGATGCATTTTCAGCCCTAAAGAAGTTTAAAAACATATAAAACCGGGGTCTATAACTCACATTGACTGCTTCCAAACACCACTCCTTCAAATTTGAGAAGTCTTGATGTTTCTAACACCTAGACACCAAGAACACAAGAACCCGAACACACATAAACACACACGAACATGTAAAACTTGGTTTCATGGTCAAAAACCAAGCAAAACCGAACCAATTATGTAAGAATTACTTACCTAGGTCAAGATCAGCTGCTTTCTCTCTCTAGAACCAAAGAACTCTGCTTTCTCTCTTTAAAATGGTCAAAGCAGTTAATGTAATAGAATTTGTGGGCGGCCATGCCCACTTTAAGCATAATAATAATAAAATTTTGTCCGTTTTGCACTTTAGCCCCTCCACTTATGTTCATTTTACTTTCTCTCAAAATACTTTTCTTTTTCTTTTTCTTATTGCTTTTCTTTTCTTTTACTTGCAAAATTTCAGGTGTTACAAGGCTACCCCCTTAAAGAGATTTCGTCCTCGAAGCCTGTCATTCTTCAAATAACTGTGGGTAATGCTGTCTCATCTCTTCTTCAGTCTCCCACATAGACTCAGAACCCTTTCGATGTTTCCACTGCACACTCGTACTAGTGAAACCATTTTATTTCTCAATCTCTTCTCCTACCAATCGATGATTGTCACCGGTTGCTCCACATAATTGAGCTGTTCATCCACTTCAACGTCTTCCAGTGGTACAATTACGTCTTCATAAGCTAAGCACTTTCTTAGATGAGATACATGTAATGTTGGATGAATTCCACTTAACTCATCAGGCAGCTCTAATCGATAGGCCCCTCTCTTACTCGGGTAATGATTCGGAAAGGTCCTATGTATCTCGGACTCATCTTACCCCTTTTCCTGAACCGGATGATTCTCTTCCAAGGCGAGACCTTCAACATGACTCTATCACCCATGTTGAACTCGATCGGTCTGCGCCTTTTGTCGGCATATGACTTTTGTCTATCCTTTGCCGCTTCATAAAGGCTTTGATCTTTTCTAACTTTTCCGTCGTAGCCTCGATCACTTTGATACCTCCCAACTCCTTTTGCCCAATGTCTCCCAAGCATACGGGCGTCCTACACCTCCTACCATATAGCATCTCGTGTGGTGGCATACCAATGCTGGCATGATAACTATTGTTGTATGAGAATTTTGCTAACGATAGGTGATCATCCCAACTTCCTCCAAAGTCGATCACGCATGCTCAAAGTATATCCTCGAGTGTCTGAATTGTCCTGATCATCTGTCTGAGGATGGTAAGTCGTGCTAATATGTAGTCTCGTCCATATTGCATCATGGAATCTTTTCCAAAACTTCGACGTGAATCGAGTACCATGACGAGCTACAATCTCCTTGATGAACAGATCCGCCAGTCTCTTGGATAAGTATGTCTCGCGGATCGGTAGGAAGTGAGCAGTCTTTGTCAAACGATCAATTATCACCCAAATAGTATCATACCCCTTCGGCGTACGGGGTAACTTCATAATGAAGTCCACGGTGATGTGCTCCCACTTCCACTTGGGTATATCCAATGGCTGGATCTTCTCGTATGTTTTCTGATGCTCTGTCTTCACTTGCAAGCAAGGCACTTACTCACATAATCCACTACATCGCTCTTCATTCCCTGCCACCAGTAATCTTTCTACATGTCTTGATACATCTTCGTAGCGCCGGGATGAATTGAGTATCGAGTCTTATGAGCCTCCTCCATAATCCATCCCAGTAGGTCTCCCTAACGAGGGATCCACATCCGTCCATTTCGGGTCCTAACACCGAGAGTGTTCTCACCTAATTCTGCGACTACACCCTTTATTTGTTCAGAATTAATCCGATCCTCTTTAAGTGCTTCGTCCTGAAATTCCTTGACTTGTTTCATCACATCAGCGATCATAACCAACTGATAGGCCTTCACCTGAATCGGCTCGGGTCTCTCTTTTCAGCTAAAGGCACCGGCCACAATGTTGGCCTTACCGGGTGATAATGGATCTCACAGTCATAATCCTTGATATGCTCTAACCACCTCCTTTGCGTCATATTAAGATCCTTCTACTCAAAGAAGTACTTTAAGCTCTTATGGTCGGTGAAGATTGTGCACTTTGTTCCGTATAAGTAGTGTTTCCAGATCTTCAACGCAAAAACCACAGCCGCTAGCTCCATATCGTGGGTAGGGCAGTTAGCCTCGTGGATTTTCAACTGTCAGGACGTGTAGGCTATAACTTTCTCTCGTTGCATCAGCACGCAACCTAATCCCGAATAGGAAGCATCCGAATTGTAACGCCCTGAAATATCGAAGCAACCAACTTAGTAATAACGGGGCCAAGTCGGAAGATAATATATATATATATATATATATACATATATATATAATTATATATATATATACATATATATATACATATATATACATATATATATATATATGGATTATGGACCCAATTTGGATCCATGGGTTAAGGGATAGGTGGGCTTAAGAGCCCACTACCATCCTTAAACAACCCTAATCAGGCATTAGAGCCACACTTACAACTCAAGCAATAAATTTCTAGAGAGAGAGTAGAGAGAGAAAGTGAGAGAAGATCAAAGGTTGGAAGCTTGGTGGATTGAGGACTGAAGATCTAAGTGTTGGTGCATCAAACCACGAAGGAGTAGCAAGGATTTTAGGTAAGAATCGGTCTCCACACATCCATTTAGAACATATCTAGATTTTTAGGGTTTTGGGTTCAAAAGTTTCAAAGAATCACATAAAGGTCGTATTTTTACATATGAAAACGTGTAAAAAGGTTATATATAGTCTCATGGATGATAAACCAATGTTTTGGACGTAAAAAGTTAAGATTTTGGGTTAAAAACGGGCCGGTTTGTCATTTTTATTCATCCAGCGAAACTGTGAACCCGATCAGCGAAACTATAGGTTCTTCCAGCTAAACTAAGAGAGTTCCAGTGAAACTATAGTTTCGTTGGTAATTTCGCTAGTGACAGGTTGACCAGTAGAACTTGCGAACATAGGAAATTCCAACGGAAGTTTGGTGCACCTGGCAGCGAAACTGCCGTGCGAAACTGCTGGGCGAAGCTGGTAGTGAAACTACCAGCAAAATTACATAGAAATGAGCTATTTGAGTGTTAACTTATGTGCAGGCTGTGTAGTATGAATCTAGCCTAGAAAACTTAGACGAGAAACCATTTACTTTGACCAGGTGAGTTATAGATCCTGTTATTTACAAGTTTTTCCATATTTTTAGGACTATTATGCATAGTAAACCTAAGGTTTTCAAGGTAAAGATTTCAAGAGATTTTAACAAGAAAATAAATTTTCCTATAACAAAATATGCTATATAAAGTCCTTAAAATAAAAATTTTACGTGCTGACCTGGCAGCCCGGCCCCAGCCAGAGGCATTGTCCCTTCACTAGGGGCTGCTACCCCTAGAACCCCACTATCAGGGGCTGCCGCCCTCGAACCCTCGTTGTCCTGCAAAGGGTCGATTATATGGTTTACTTCTCATTGATTGATGAAACGTGAAGGTATAGACTAAGAGTTTATTTATTATCATGTATAAGTATATGTATAACTAAAAATGTAAGTGAAACTTAAAGAAATGTTATTGGGCCCATAACGTGTACCTTGATAAAGTAAAGCCTTGCAAGCAATTGACCGAGGAGGGTGTAACACCCGGATATTTTCCTTGAAGCCGGAAAAAGAAGAAAAAGAAATAAAGTCCTAAGTCGGGGGACCAAACTTGCCAAAACACGAGAAAGTTTGGAAGAGAAGGAGAATAAGAGGGGAGGGCAGCCCACACCCTCCCCACATCTCCAAAATTCAGCCAAAAGAGAGAAAAAAAGGAGAGAAAAGGGAGAAGAGAAGAAGAAAGCTTGGTTCGAGCGGGTTCGAGTAAGCAAAACCATCGTGTAACAGGTCTAGACGAAGCTCTTCTTCTTCTTATAGTTTGTGTGAGTTCAAGGAACCCTATTTTACTCGTTTTCAACTGATTTGGGGCTGGAACACATGGTAAACCCGTTTTTGTATGTGTGTGTGTTTGACCCGTTTGGGTGTGATTACGTGTGATGCGTTTGGAGTTTGATTTCAGGCTTATGTGTGCTTGAATGGTGTTATAGTATGCATTCCTAAGGTTTAAGAGGGTTGATTTGGGCTTAGAATGAGTTTGGCTGAGCTTGGAGGTTGAAAATGGCAGATTGGGTTCGGGATGAACTGCATTCTGCATCAGCTAGGGCTAGGCGACTGACTGGAGGCCATTCGGCCAATTGAGATACGATTGGAGTTCATTCGCATGACGTAGGTTCAGTCGCACGACTGGGGGTCCAGTCGCATGGGGGGTCATGCGCCTGAGAGCCCAGTCACATAGGTACTCATCCGCATTAAGTCCATTCGCATGAGGTCCATTCGCATAAGCTCCATTCGCATAGTGCTCAACCGTATGATGTCCATTCGTACGACTGGGTGTTCATCCGCATTGGTGTTCATCCGCATAGGTCCATTCGCATGATGTTCAGTCGCATGGAGGCCATGCAACTGAAGGGTGCCCATACGCCCAAATAGGGCTGTTGTACTCGAGGAGAAGCATAGTTTAATTACTGACTTTCGAAGGAAAGTGCAGAAGTAAGTTGTGATGTGCAAGTTCCCGTAGGTACATGTAAGATGACCATTGAGGTCTTAGAGGATATGTTGGGCATGATGATGTTGCATGTTTATGCATGAGGTATGTTACGTATGTATGATGGTGCTCTGTATGATGATGCTACTGTGTATGTGATGTTCCTTATTATAGTGTATATTTATCTTTCCCATGACGTTATGTGTTATGTTAAAGAATGAACGGAAGTATTATGTAATGTAAAGTGAAAGATAATGAAAGAGGATCATGATGAATGAATGCATGCGTTAATAAAGAATGAGAGTAAGAAAGACTTGCAAGCAAATATAGGAGGTGAGCGACCTTGTTGTCGCAACAGACTCGAAATGGAATCCTTGTCTTTCGACCTCAGTAATCGTGGTTGTGTGCTACGAAGAGGGTAAAGCTTCACACTGTGATTAACCATTTGTATAGAACCATTGCTGCATATCCTAGGTACTATGGCCAGGAGGTGCGATGCACCATTATAGAAGGTCTATGATAGGCCTAGGTCCAGTACCACGAAACAGAAGGGTATTACATATGGAAATGGTGCACCTAAACCTTACCTTAGGTACTGTGGCTAGGAGGTGCAGTGCACCGTTACAGAAGGTCTATGGTAGGCCTAAGCCCAGTACCATGATATAGAAGGGTAAGGTTTATGGGTGATGGAAAAAAAGAGGTAATGATGAAAGAGTAAGTATGACAGGAAAGTATGATGAATGAACTAAAGTTAAAGTAATGAACGAATGAAAGTAATGAACAAACGAAAGGTAATAGCAGAGTACAAAACGGGATCCTTGTCACTCGACCTCCATAATCATGGCTGCGTGCCATGAAGAGGGTAAAGTTTTACAGGATCTAGATAGAAGTAAAAGATAACGAATGATGAAGATAATAAAGATATTACCTATGTGTACGTATGATGTATGATTGCGTGAAAGTAAAGAAACGGTTTTAATGAAAGTAAAGTATTTTATTTATAAAACTAGAACTCACTCAGCAATGCTGACTTTTTTTGTGTTTCCAGTTGGCAGGTAAAGTTGCTGAGGATTGTACAGGGCGGCTACTCGGCACATTTTGGATGGCATTCTTTTGTATAACGTTTTTGCACTGTAATACGAACAAATGATGTTTTGTAATGAATGTTGTATTAACTTGCAAAAGCAATTATATTGAAATGAAAAGTTATTTCACTGATTCCGCTGCAATGTTTATTAAAGTTAATGAAGTTAAGCGATGAATGGCCAGCTGTAAGCGTCCCGGGAATGGGGCCTTACAAATTGGTATCAGAGCTAAAGTTTAAGTGAAACGGGTAAATTTTCAAAATAAACCTTAACTTAAACTGAGAATGGGATGGAAAGGGAGGGGATGCCAATCTGAGTAGTTGCGTGCCATCAGGTATTTTCTTTAATGTTAACCGGTATTATGTGCGCATGTTATGTGGCTTATGGTTGCTGGTAGATTTAGATACTGATGTAGTCAGGACAGGTAATGCTCGGGGTACGAAGAGTAAAGTATGAGGCTAATCACAACTGGCCACTGTAATTAGGGACTTACTATACTTGACATAAACTGAGCTATTCCCTTGAATGACCGTGTTGGTGATTGAATCTTTTAGTGTGTGATAGAGGATGGCCGGTGGTAGATCATCCAAAGCCTCACGTGGTGGACTTGGTGTTGCATCGCGGTCCAAAAGAGGCAGACCTAGGTTGAGAAGGTGATTCCCGAGGGACCCGAGACCTCTCATCCGAAGGGCGGTGATGACAGTGCAAATTTGAGGGCCTCGGTGAAAGAGGCGGTGGTTGAAGAAGTGCATCAGGTCATACAGACAATTTTACCGTCTGTGGTGACCGGAGTGATTCAGGCAGTACGGGAAGGGGAAAGGCAAGAAAGGAACCGGTCCTCGGGAGGATGGGAGTAACCAGAGCCTGAAACGGTTCTTTCTGATGATGAAGAAGAGGAAGAAGAGGAAGAAGAGGAGCCTGCGCCAGAGGCGGCACGAGGCTGTAACTACGGGGCATTTCAAAGGTGCAAGCCCCCTACTTTTGATGGTAACGGCACCGCTGCTGCTGCTCGCCGGTGGGTGAGAGAAATGGAAGATGTTTTGAACATCAGCGAGTGTCGGGAGGATCAGAAAGTAAAGTTTGTTGTCCACTCTTTTGTGGACTTGGCTCTGTGCTGGTGGGACAATATAGTACCAAGCCGAGGGTAGCAGGGCCATTGGGAGGATGAGATGGTCGGAGTTGAAGAAGTTGCTTATTGAGGAGTTTTGTCCTCACCGAGAGATGGATAAGGTTGAGAGGGAGTTTCTGCAACTGGAGGCGGGAACCATGACACACCAACAGTACACCACGAAGTTCAACGAGATGGCACGTCTGGTGCTGGATCAGGTGACGCCTCTGTCACGGAAGATTAAAAGATACATTCAGGGTTTGCCAGCGGATATTCGTAGGCACATGATCGCTGCCCGGCCGAGCACGTTTAGGTCGGCGTGGACTTGGCAGGGAGGTTATATGATGAGAGGGCGGTAGTGGTGGTGGCTAAGGGTAGTAAGAAGGGTGGTGGTGATCGAAACTGGAAAGGAAAGAGGTTCGGTCGGGGTGATGCCTCGACGGGTAACAAAAAGGCACGGGTGGATGACCGCCGTGTGGTCACATCGGGTTCGGGTATGAGGGAGTGCGGTAAGTGTGGGAGAGAGCATAGTGGGGAATGTAGACTGGGGTTGAATATGTACTTCAGATGTGGGATGCCGGGGTATTTAGCAAGCCACTGCCGTGCGGTCCGATGCTTTAACTATGGCGTGGAGGGCCACGTAACTAAGGATTGTAAGAAGCCTAGGCTGAGGGTTCCGGGGTGAAGAAGATGGGAAGTGAAGGACCGAGGGCGAGCGCCAGGGCATTCACCATGACACAAGAGGAAGCTAGGACGGACCCTGATGTTGTGTCCGGTACCTTTCTGGTGAACCAAACTTTAGCTTCTGTGTTATTTGATTCAGGTGCCAGTAGAAGTTTTATTTCTGCTACTTTCTGTGCTAAACTGCCTGTTAGTAGTAGACGTGTTGACACGCCCTTTGATGTAGAAACTGCCATAGGTAAGTCTACCAGGATTTCTGAGCTGATAGAGAACTGTGATATGGAATTAGAAGGCCATAAGTTTCCTGTTAGACCATTTATGATGATCCTAGGTGGTTTCGATTTGGTTCTTGGGATGGATTGGTTGGCGGACTTCAAGGCGAATATAGTGTGTCGCAAGAAGATGATTCATTTGATAGCGCCTGACGGGAGTTCGGTAACTGTTTATGGGGATCGGGTCACGACGATCCCGAAATTTATCTCAATGGCGGTGGCGGGAAAGTGTATGAGGCGTGGATGTAGCGCCTACTTGTGTTATGTAAAGGATGTGGAAACGCCTACACCACAACTATCTGATGTTCCGGTTGTGTGTGACTTTCCAAACATGATCCCAGAAGACTTATCAGGAGTGCCACCTGACTGAGAGATTGAGTTTCAGATTGATTTGATACCAGGTGCCCAACCGATTGCCAAGGCACCGTATCGTTTGGCTCCGACGGAGATGAAAGAGTTGATGGAGCAGTTCCAAGAGCTGCTTGATAAGGGGTTCATTAGACCAAGTATCTCTCCTTGCGTGCTCTGATCTTATTTGTGAAGAAGAAAGATGGTAGTATGAGGATGTGTATAGACTACCGTGAGCTAAACAAGTTGACGGTGAAGAATCGATACCCATTACCAAGGATTGATGATTTGTTCGATCAGCTTTAAGGTGCCAGTTGGTTTTCAAGGATCGACCTTCGATCTGGCTACCATCAGGTAAAGGTGAAAGAGCAGGATATTCCTAAAACAGCTTTTCGCACGCGCTACGGTCACTATGAGTTTCTTGTTATGTCTTTTGGTTTGACCAATGCGCCAGCTACTTTTATGGATCTGATGAACCGAGTGTGTCGGACGATGTTGGATAAATCAGTGATTGTGTTTATTGATGATATCCTGATTTATTCAAAGAGCGAGATAGAGCATGTCGCCCACATTCGAGAGGTGTTGGAGACGTTGAGAAGGGAGAAGTTGTATGCCAAGTTCTCCAAATGCGTATTTTGGTTGCGCGAGGTTCAATTCTTGGGTCACTTGGTGAATCCTGAGGGGATTATGGTGGATCCGGCAAAGGTGGAAGCGGTGATGCAATGGAAGTCTCCAAAGACGTCATTCGAGATTCGCAGTTTCTTGGGTTTGTCGGGCTACTACCGAAGGTTTATCCAATACTTTTCCAAGATTGCTTCTCCACTAACCAAGTTGACCCGTAAGGATGTAAAGTTTGTATGGGGTTAAGCTCAAGAGAAGGTGTTCGAAGAATTGAAGGCGAGGTTAACCCAAGCTCCTGTATTGTCATTACCCGATGGAAGTGAAGATCGGGTGGTTTATTCTGATGCTTCCTACATAGGATTAGGGTGCGTGTTAATGCAGAGAGGGAAGGTTATAGCCTATGCATCTCGACAGTTGAAGGTTCATGAGGTTAACTATCCTACTCATGACTTGGAGCTAGCATCTGTGGTCTTTGCACTAAAGATTTAGAGGCACTATCTCTACGGGATGAAGTGCACCATTTTCACTGACCATAAGAGCTTGAAGTACTTCTTCGAGCAGAAGGACTTAAACATAAGGTAGAGAAGATGGTTGGAGCTCATAAAGGATTATGATTATGAGATCCATTACCATCCGGGCAAGGCCAACGTGGTGGCGGATGCCCTTAGTCGAAGGAAAGGCCCGAGCCAATTCGGGTGAAAGCGTACCAGTTGATCATGACCTCTGATGTGATGAAGCAAGTCAAAGGGTTTCAAGATGAGGCACTAAAATAAGATCATCTTAACTCTGAAAGAATAAGAGGTCTGATCGCAGAGTTTGGTGAAAACACATTTGGTGTTAGAACCCGGTTTGGACGAATGTGGATTCCACGTTTTGGGGATCTACAGGTGAAGATTATGGATGAAGCTTACAAGACTCGATACTCTATTCATCCCGATGCTACAAAGATGTACCAAGACAAGAAGAAAGATTATTGGTGGCCGGGTATGAAGCGTGACGTGGTGAAGTATGTGAGTAAGTGCCTTACTTGCTTGCAAGTGAAGGCCGAGCATCAAAAGCCGTATGGAAAGATTCAACCTTCGGATATATCAGAATGGAAGTGGGAGCACATCACCATGGATTTCATTACAAACCTGCCGCGTACTCCGAAAGGGTATGATGCTATATGGGTGATTGTTGATCGCTTGACGAAGAGTGCTCACTTCCTACCGATCCACGAGACATACTCATCTGATAGGTTGGCTGACCTGTTCACCATGGAAATTGTAGCTCGTCATGATGTGCAGGTGTCTATTGTGTCTGATCGTGACACCCAGTTTACATCCAAATTCTGGAAGAAATTCCACGACCCCATGGGTATGAGGTTACATATTAGCACGACTTATCATCCCCAGACTGATGGTTACTCAGAAAGGACCATTCAGACATTGGAGGACATGCTTCGGGGCATGTGTGATTGATTTTGGGGGAAGTTAGGATGAACACTTACCGTTAGCTGAATTCTCATACAATAACAGCTATCATGCCAGTATTGGTATGCCACCCTATGAGATGCTATACGGTAGGAGATGCAGAACACCCGTTTGTTGGGGTGATATTGGTCATAAAGAGTTAGGGAGTGTCAAGGTGATCGAGGCTATGACTGAGAAGCTTGAAAGGATCAAAACCTTCATGAAGCAGCCAAAGATAGACAGAAGTCGTATGCTGATAAACGATGCAGACCGATTGAGTTCTAGGTGGGTGACCGGGTTATGTTGAAGGTCTCACCTTGGAAGGGTATTATTCGCTTCAGAAAGCGGGGCAAGTTGAGCCCGGGGTATATAGGCCCTTTCTGAATCATTGCTCGGGTAGGAGAGGTGGCCTATAGATTGGAGTTACCCGATGAGTTAAGTGGATTTCACCCGACATTCCACGTATCTCATCTAAGGAAGTGCTTGGCAGATGTAGATATGATTGTTCCACTGGAGGATATCGAAGTAGACGAACGGCTCAATTATGTGGACCAACCAGTGGCAATCATCGATAGAAAAGAGAAGAGGCTGAGAAATAAAGTGGTTCCTCTTGTGCGTGTACAGTGGAAGCACAGGAAGGGATCCGAGTCAACGTGGGAGACCGAAGAAGAAATGAGACAGCATTACCCATGTTTGTTTGAGGAATAATAGGTTTCGGGGACGAAACCTATATAAGGGGGGTGGACTTGTAACACCCGTATATTTTCCTTGAAGCCGGCAAAAGAAGAAAAAGAAATAAAGTCCTAAGTCGGGGGAACAAACTTGCCAAAACGCGAGAAAGTTTGAAAGAGGAGAATAAGAGGGGAGGGCAGCCCACACCCTCCCCACATCTCCAAAATTCAGCCAAAAGAGAGAAAAAAAAAGGAGAGAAAAGGGAGAAGAGAATAAGAAAGCTTGGTTCGAGCGGGTTCGAGTGAGCAAAATCATTGTGTAACCGGTCTAGACGAAGCTCTTCTTCTTCTTGTAGTTTATGTGAGTTCTATGACCCCTATTTTACTCGTTTTCAACTGATTTGGGGCTGGAACACATAGTAAACCTGTTTTTGTATATGTGTGTGTTTGACCCATTTGGGTGTGATTGCGTATGATGCGTTTGGAGTTTGATTTCGGGCTTGTGTGTGCTTGAATGGTGTTATAATATGCACTCCTAAGGTTTAGGAGGGTTGATTTGGGCTTAGAATGAGTTTGGATGAGCTTGGAGGTCGAAAATGGCAGATTGGGTTTGGGATGAACTGCATTCTGCATCAGCAAGGGCTAGGCGACCGACTGGAGGCCATTCAGCCGATTGAGGTGCGATTGGAGTTCATTCGCACGATTGAGGTTCAGTCGCACGACTGGGGGTCCAGTCGCATGGGGGGTCATGTGCCTGAGAGCCCAGTCGCATAGGCACTCATCCGTATTAAGTCCATTCGCATGACGTCCATTCGCATAAGGTCCATTCGCATAGTGCTCAACCGCATGATATCCATTCGCATGACTGGGTGTTCATCCGCATTGGTGTTCATCCGTATAGGTCCATTCGCATGATGTTCAGTCGCATGGAGGCCATGCGACTGAAGGGTGTCCATTCTCCCAAATAGGGCTGTTGTACTCGAGGAGAAGCATACTTTAATTACTGACTTTCGGAGGAAAATGCAGAAGTAAGTTGTGACGTGGGAGCCGAGTGACGTGCCAGTGCTACTAATTGAGTGCCAGCACGTAGACGTGCTGTCAGTGCAAGTTCCCGTAGGTACATGTAAGATGACCATTGAGGTCTTAGAGGATATGTTGGGCATGATGATGTTGCATGTTTATGCATGATGTATGTTATGTATGTATGATGATGCCTTATATGAGATGCTACTGTGTATGTGATGTTCCTTATTATAGTGTATGTTCATCTTTCCTGTGACTTTATGTGTTATGTTAAAGAATGAACGAAAGTATTATGTAACGTAAAGTGAAAGATAATGAAAGAGGAACATGATGAATGAATGCATGCATTAATAAAGAATGAGAGTAAGAAAGACTTGCAAGCAAATATAGGAGGTGAGCGACCTCGTTGTCACAACAGACTCGAAATGGAATCCTTGTCTTTCGACCTCAGTAATCGTGGTTGTGTGCTACGAAGAGGGTAAAGCTTGACAATGTGATTAACCATTTGTATAGAACCATTGTGGCCAGGAGGTGCGATGCACCGTTATAGAAGGTCTATGATAGGCCTAGGTCCAGTACCACGAAACAGAAGGGTATTGCATATGGCAATGGTACACCTAAACTTTACCTTAGGTACTGTGGCCAGGAGGTGCAGTGCACTATTATAGAAGGTCTATGGTAGGCCGAGGCCCAGTACCATGATATAGAAGGGTAAGGTTTATGGGTGTTGGAAAGAAAAGAGGTAATGATGAAAGAGTAAGTATGATGTTGGATCATGATAAGGCTGGTGCAACCAAATTCACTTCATAGTCACTTTTGGTACTACATTAAAGGGCTTCCGAAGCCAAACAAGAGATCTTCCGAGAGTCTAAGGACAACAGCTGAAGACATCTTCCGAAGACAAAGTCTGATGAAAGAGCTTCCGAAGACAAAGTCTGAAAGAGCTTCCGAAGACAAAGTCTGAAAGAGCTTCCGAAGACAAAGTCTGCTTCCGAAGACAAAGAAGACTCCAAGCCTCGGAAGAAGCAGTCTTCCGAAGTATAAGTGCCTTCGGAAGAAGTTATTCTTCCGAAGCACTTTATCCTTCGGAAGACATTGCTATGTCCAGCAGATAAAAGTATGGTCCCTGACAGTCCGCTGCAGACCTCTGATACAGCATGGCATCTTCCTAAAGAGCCATGTTGTTGACCATACTTTATTCTACTGTTCACCTTTTTATGTTAGTACATGTTACCAACTTTAGTTGGTGACAAAAGGTAAGTCAGGGACATGTCCTGACTACCAACTTTCAGACAAAATGTCTGAAAGACCTCACCTAGAGTCTTGTAGTATAGATGTAAGGTTAGAGGTGTCCAGCTGGTATCAAAGTATATCCGGCTGTAGGTAGTATTATATATATCTTCTCCCTGTAACTCTTTATGTAAGCGATTTGAGTCCAAGTGTCTTGTAATCCTTTGAGTTGAGAAGCAATATATAAAAGTACCTTGAAAATTATCTGCTGTTAAGTTTTCTTACTGCTTGTTACTTGTTATATTGTGATCAACTCTTTATAGACCGCTTGCCGAGTGTTGATTCAAAGTGAGTTGAGAGAAAGACCACCCGAAATCCGATCCTGCAATTGGTATCAGAGCACCAGGCTCTTGATTGTGAGATCTTACCATCCTAATCAACCTGTTTTTCACTCCTCACCACAATCCACTCACTCAAATGGCTGCTCTCTCCAAGGCTGATATGGAAACTGGTACCTTGACCAAGTCCCCTATGATCACCCCTGAAGACTTTGACACATGGTGTATCAGGATGGAAGGCTTCATCAAGTGTCAAGACTCAAGGATGTGGGACTCCATTGTCAATGGTCCCTTCATACCAAGCACTACATCTGCCACTGGTAATCGCATCATTCCAAAAGATGTTGATGATTACTCAGAGGAAGATAGGAAGAGAATAGAGCTAGATCAAAGGGCTATGACTTGTCTCCAAACTGCTCTCCCCAACTCCGTCTACAGACGCTTCAAGAAGTGCAAGACAGCTAAAGATTTATGGGAAGCTTTGAAGCTGATGTATGAGGGATCCAAGGAAACTCAAGAGAACAAGAAAGATCTCTTGAAGCAGCAGTTTGAGAACTTTACTTTCAAGGCTGGTGAGACCTTGACTCAACAATACTTCAGGTATGTTGAGCTAGTAGATACTCTGGCGGATATTGGAGTAGCTCTTGAGAATAGAGACATAGTTAGGAAGTTCATGTCCTCTCTTCCTAAGCTATGGACTCACTATTGTGTTGTCATCAAGAGAACTTCGGACCTTAAGACTCTTTCTCTCACAGAGTTGTATGGTATCCTAAGTGCATTTCAGATGGAGATGAACATGCAGAACTCCTCTGACCACTCCAATAACCAACAGAGTTCAGCCCTTCATGTGGTTGAAAGGGAAAGCATGGAACCACAACATCAGTTGCTATGCTACCCTGACAACTCACATACTGGACCCTTCATCACTCTACCTGAGACTCCAAAGTCTCAAAAGGTTCAACACAACTCCTTTCAGGATAGTTGTGCCTTTGTCTCTGGAAGTGGACACTCTGGTGATTTTCAATACTGCTTTGATGATCTTGAGTGCTTCAATCCAGATGATGTGGAGTACATGGACATTGTCCAGCAGATGGCTCTTTTAACTTACAGAGCGAAGAAGTTCTTCAAGAGAACTGGAAGGCAATTCCCTCAAAACCCAGTCAACAGCAAGTTTGGGTTTGATAAGAGCAAAGCAAGGTGCTACAACTGCAACCAACTTGGTCACTTTGCTAGGGAATGCAAGGCTCCCAAGAACAACCCGGGAACCCCACAGGCCTCCACACATCCCACTGCTCCCAAACATGAAGAAAAGTCAACTGAAACAGCTGCTGTTGCTCAGGAAGTTGACTGGAGCTTCATGGTACAGGATGTGACTCCCGCTCAAGCACTCATGGCCGGAACAGATGATGATCAGGTATATGAACATCTTTGTACTGCTGCCTGTATTGCTAAAGTTAAATTGTATAAGGATTACATTTCGGAAATCAGATCTGAGGTTGAGTCTTTAAATGTGCTAAAATCTGACTTTAAAAGAGCTGAATCTGACTATCAAAGGAAAATTGATGAGTTAGAGAAAACTGTGTCTCTTTTGAAACATGAAAAGACTAACTACAAGACTCAAATCAAAGATCTGATCTCCAAACTTTCTGAAGTTCAAGCCCAGTTAGTCACAGCTGAGGCTCAGGCCAGGAAGCAAGCTATTGCTGAGCAAAGCTTCCAAACTATTCTTGCATCAACCTCCCATTCCAAAATGTTTTATCAAAACAAAGAAGGGTTGGGAACCAGTGAAATAGCTCCACCACACTCTTATGAGTCTATTAGACTACCTAGATGTGGTACTGAAGAGCAAGAGGTTCCAACTGCTGACCCTTCTCTATTGGAACTAGAGGATGAAGTAAAAATAGTGGCCTCCACAGGGGAGAAACAGGAAGATACACCCATCTCCACCTGTGATGACCAAATCCTGACCACCAAGGCAAGAAGAAGCAGAGCTAAGGCTGCTAGAAGGACTGCTAAGAAGGTTGCAGAGTCCAAGCTTAAGTTTGACCCTAAGCAAAAGGGTGTCTTCATTTCTGCCGGGTTTCAAGTGGTAGGTACTCCTGATTCAGGAAAGGAGTGTAGTACCAGCACTCCTGTCCTACTGAAGGATCAGAAGTCGAAAGGGAAAGTTGCTGATGAAGAGAAGAAACCCAAGAAACAGCAACCTGCAAGTTCCCAGAAGACTAACATTGCATGCATAATGTGTGGTCTGCACAACCACATGGCTAAAGATTGTTACTACAATCCAGCAAGCACACATTATGCAAATAATGTTAGAAAAGAAGTAGTCAGAGAAGGTTTCTCAGTTGGACCACTTCAAAAGGTCCAAATGATGAAAAAGGGAAAGTTGGTCTCGGAAGCCAAGTTGCTTTCGGAAGAAACTGCTTCTTCCGAAGGGAAAGTGGCTTCGGAAGCCAAACCTTCTAAGGTTCGGAAGAACAAGAAGGCTCCCTTGAAACCATCTCAGAAGAAGACTACTTCGGAAGAAAAGGTGGTGAAGGCTTCTTCCGAAAAGAGAGAAGCTTCGGAAGAAGATCATGCTGCAAAAGCTTCAACAAGCTCATCCTCAAAGATCAACCAAAGGATGGATTGGAAGATCAAGGAAGATGCTGCAGCCCAAACCTCTTCTTCAACAATGACCTCTATTGAACCCCATTGCATATCTTTCGGTTCAATTATGTCACTATCTTTGGAAGAGCCCGAGACCTGTAAGGCTTGGGCTTCCAAACAAAACTAACCATCTCATCTTATGTGCAGGGACATCCATTTGACAAGAACAACAACATCTGGATTGTAGATAGTGGATGCTCCAGGCACATGACAGGGAACAGATCTCTCCTTCAACAATTCCAGAACTTTGATGGAGGGCCTGTCCAATTTGGAGGTGAGGCCGGAGGATATATTTCTGGCAGAGGAAGTATATCCAATGGCAGAATAAACATTGACAAAGTTCACTTTGTCAAACAGCTTGAACACAATCTGTTAAGTGTTTCTCAATTCTGTGATCAGAAGCATCAGATGCTTTTCACAGAACATGAGTGCATTATCCTCAAACCAGGGATGACAATTCCTCCGGAATTGGTGCTTCTCAGATCTCCCAGGAAAGGGATATGTACAAGCTGATATGAACAATGCTTCTCCTATGGGTGAAGTATCATGCTTTCTTTCCAAAGCTGATAGTGATGAGTCAACACTATGGCATAAACGCATGTGTCATGTGAATTTTAAAACAATGAATAAATTGTCTAAAAATAACTTGGTACATGGTTTGCCTAAAAAGGAATTTTTCTGCAAAGATAACTGTGTTGCATGCCTGAAAGGGAAACAACACAGATCATCTCATAAATCCAAATGTGTTAACTCTATCACTACTCCATTACACTTATTGCACATGGATCTTTTTGGTCCCACAAGTATAATGAGCATTGGAAGGAAATCATACTGCCTTGTGATCGTTGATGATTTTACAAGATTTACATGGGTATTCTTTTTAAGAAGTAAAGATGAAACTGCTGAAACTTTAAAATCTTTTATTCTTAAAATAGAAAATCAAATTGATCACAAGGTTAAGATTATTAGAAGTGATCAAGGGACTGAGTTTAAGAACTTCGTTCTTGACTCATTCTGTGACTCAAAAGGGATTGCCAGACAATATAGTGCTCCCAGAACTCCTCAACAAAATGGTGTTGCTGAGAGGAGGAACAGGACACTTATTGAGGCTGCTCGGACCATGTTAGCTGATTCAAAGCTGCCTCTAACATTCTGGGCAGAGGCAGTCAGCACTGCATGCTATGTGCAGAACAGGGTTCTTGTAGTTAAGCCCCATGGAAAAACCCCTTATGAGTTATGGAACAAGAGGCCACCGTTCATTGGCTTTCTAAGGTCCTTTGGCTGCAGGTGTACCATACTTAACACAAAGGACAACTTGGCAAAGTTTGCTGAGAAGTCGGATGATGCTATCTTTATTGGATACTCTTCTAGCTCCAAAGCTTATAGAGTATACAATATTAAGAATCAACAATTTGAGGAGTCATCCAACATAGTTGTTAATGAGCACACTCCTTGTGTTAGGGGGAATGGACCTGAGTATATCTTTGATTTAGAATTGTTTCCAAACTATTCTAAACCATCTTGTGAGAATGTTTCAGCTGGAACAGGTGCTCAAAGTGATGCTGATGCTGATGCAGGTCAACTATATGAGCTTCCCAGACCTATTCCAAATTCTCCAAGAGCTGAAGGGCAACAAGCTTCAACTATTCACAGATCTGACAGTGTAACTATCTCCAGAAATAGTGAAGCTTCAACAAGTGAATCACTTGATCAACCTCAAAGTTCCTCAGGTGATCCACTACAACACCAGGTTGAGGGAAGTGGTATTCTGAAGGAACAGGCCACTGTTAATACTACTTCACAACCAACCGTTGATGATGTTTCTCAATCATTCAATCAGTCCTCATTGAATGACTCTGAAACAGCAGTTGGACAGAGTGATCCAGTTCTGATCAGAATATGTCTAACCTAGACTTATCTCTGCAATTGGAAGTGATTCCTCGTCTTAGGATTCACAACACTCATCCAACTGAGAACATCATAGGGAATGTCTCTGAGGGTGTGAGAACAAGAGGACAAACTCATCATGGGAATGTCTGCCTGTACTCATGCTTCCTGTCTCAGATGGAACCAAAGAAGGTAGAAGATGCCTTAAAGGATAGTAGTTGGGTTGAATCGATGCAGGAGGAGCTGCTTCAATTCAAAAGACAAAAGGTCTGGAATCTATGCCCACTACCATCTGGTCAAGTACCCATAGGCACTAAATGGGTATTCAGGAACAAGAAAGATGATAGAGGCTTGATTATCAAGAACAAGGCAAGACTAGTAGTTCAAGGGTACACCCAGGAGGAAGGAATTGATTATACTGATGTCTTTGCACCTGTTGCAAGACTTGAGGCAGTTAGGATCTTCCTTGCTTATGCTGCATCCAAGAACTTCACAGTCTACCAACTTGATGTCAAGTGTGCTTTTCTATATGGGGATATAGATAGGGAAATCTATGTGTGTCAACCTCCAGGATTTGAAGACCCACAGCACCCCAACTATGTGTGCAAGCTGGATAAAGCTCTATATGGGCTGCACCAAGCACCTAGGCTGTGGTATGAGACCTTATCTCAGTTTCTCCTGAAGAATGGATACACTAGAGGTACCATTGACAAGACTCTTTTCATCAGAAAGAGTGGAGAAGACATTTTGCTTGTACAAGTCTATGTTGATGACATCATATTTGGTTCTTCAAACGACCAAATGTGCAAAGACTTTGAAAGCATTATGAAGCAGAAGTTTGAGATGAGTTCCATGGGAAAAATGGACTTTTTCCTAGGAATCCAGGTGAAACAGATGAAGGAAGGGTTCTTCATAAGTCAATCTAAGTATGTCTCAGACATCTTAGAAAGATTTGAAATGAAGGACTGTAAACCAGCCAAGACACCCATACCCAGAAACCATAATCTTTGCCCTGACCTTGAGGGGGAGGATACTGATCAACATCAGTATAGAGCAATTATTGGTTCTCTGATGTATCTCACTGCAAGTAGACCTGATATCATGTTTGCCACATGCATCTGTGCAAGATATCAGGCTGCTCCGAAGGTGTCTCACCTAGCTGCTGCAAAGAGAATCCTCAGATACCTCAAAGGAGCACCTAAACTAGGTCTCTGGTATCCAAGAAATAGTGACTTCAATCTCTATGGATACTCTGACAGTGACTATGGTGGCTGCAACATTGACAAGAAATCGACATCAGGAGGATGTCAATTTCTTGGTGGAAGGATTATCTCATGGCAATGCAAGAAACAATCCTGTGTCTCTACATCAACTGCTGAAGCTGAATACATTGCTGCTGCTAGCTGCTGTGCTCAACTGCTATGGATTCAAAATCAGATGTTAGACTATGGGTTCAACTTCATGACTACTCCTATCCATATTGACAACAACAGTGCTATCTCCATTACTGAGAATCCGGTGAAGCACTCCAAGACAAAACACATTGATATCAGGTATCATTTCATTAGAGATATTCACGAGAAACAGCTGATAAAGTTAATCAAAGTTGACTCAAATGAACAATATGCTGATTTGTTCACAAAGGCATTTGATGAACAAAGATTTAAGTATCTCATATCAGCAATTGGGATGATAAACATTGAATAACTACCTCTTTTGAAGACCTTTTTAAATGAGTAATGTCTTGTGTCAATACAATTTAAGCCCTGTTACAAAAGATCTTTAAACTATTCCAAGTGTAAATTCCTTCCGAAGAGGAACTAACTCTCGGAAGATATTCTTGAATATCTTCCGAAGCTAAATTCCTCAATGGAAATTTTCTTCTCGGAAGAGTTTTTGGTCTCGGAAGAAGCGATTGATTCTATATCAGATCTACTTCCGAAACTTATAAAACTCTCCATTCGGAAAGACAGCTTTACCTTCGGAAGCAATGCCTTGCTTCGGAAGATAAAGTGCCTTCAAAGGACAACTTTACCTTCGGAAGCACTATCATGCTTCGGAAGAGAAATTGCCCTCGGAAGAAAGTTACCTTCGGAAATGTTTTACCCTCGGAAGTAAAGATTTTCATATGTAACGGATATCTTTTGGGCCCCACTCTGTAAAAAGTAAAGATTTTTTGATAATGTCAGATTATTTAAAATTATCCTTGCCGCCATCATCATTTCTCTGCCGTAAACCACCATACCATCCACAGTAACCCCAAAACAGTAACCCTATTACCACCATTCACCCTTTTTAAATAATCTTGACTTATCAATTTCATCTTCTTTTACCACTTTACAGCCCTAACTGTTCCTTTCACTGTAAAACCCTCAATCTCACTCAAAATTTCAAGCTTACCTTTTCTCCAATGGCGCTAAACCCTCAGCACAATCAAGTCGCATTACTTGACTCGTCAAGGGATGCCGACTTCACCCAAATCATCACCTTTCTCACCGAATCCACCTACCTCACTGCACTCACAGTTAACCCAACCGTATACTCCAACCATATGTCAGAATTTTGGAGCAACGGAGAAACTACAGTGCTGAACGGGGTTCGAGTCCTGAGAACCAGAGTTTGTGGCCAAGAGTTGGTCATCAATGAACAGATCATCAGGGAGCATCTCGAGCTTCACGATGATGGGGCTCCTACTGAGTTCCCCAAGGAAGAATTGGAAGGCACCTATATCCTCATGGGATATGGAGGCGATGTCAGCAGGTCTACCGTATACAAGTTCAACTTCTCTTACCACTGGAAGTTCCTGCTGCACATTGTTTTGCACTGTCTCTCCAACAAATCAGGGGTTGGGATCAAATCCCTTATGAACTAGGATGCCTAGTTCATGGGTTGGTGAGAGGCCTCAGATTCAACTACTCACGATTCGTGTTGAACAACCTAATCGCCAATCTCAGCAGGGATACATTCTTCATGTATCCCCGATTCCTTCAACACATAATCAACTGTGAGATGGAACCAAGCAAGCTTGTCTGTGCAGCTGCTCTTCCTGTTCCACATATGAGGCCTACCATCTTCAAAACACTGAAGAAGATGTCCACCAACTTCACTGGACGGTACACTCCATTACCTCCAGAGATGACTGAGCGCATAGCTCCTGGTGACATCCCTGTTCTCCCCACAGGTGATGAACCCACACCAGCAACATCCACCACAATACCAAAACCTTCTTTACCCATCAAAGCCACATATCAGAGACGCCCCAAACGAACCCTTGTTCAATCTACTCTGATTGAACAAGCTCCTCCTGTTCACACCGAAAGGACTAGAGTGGAATCATGGGCTCCCACTCAGTCCGAGGTCACACCATCCTTCACATTTGACCTCAATGTGGGTTTTGAGCCTCCTCAGTCTCAAACCCCTGAGCCTGAACCCCAAGCCTTAAGCCCACAGGGTGAGTCTTCACACTCCCCTGTGAAGCCTTCTAGGGACAGCCCCACCATAGGCTCAATGCCTGTAGACATTGATCAAGGTCCCGGGTCAGTAGGACTAACCACCCTCTCTTTCACTGACCTTTTACTCCGAACTGATGAAGAGATTACATCTCTCCATGGCCATGAAGTTGATCTACAACACCCACTAAGAGATCAACAGAGCCAAGAGGGATCCCTTGTCTCTAGCCCCCATCAGAAGCCTGCTACTGAGGTGAGTCCCACTGATGTGGAGGGGACTCATGTAGACTCAGCTGCCACTACTCAGAGTCTCTCATTGAGCTCTCAGGACAGTGGTAACATAATTAGGACTGAGTCTACGGCAACTTTGCCCATTGACATCTCTGAAAGAGATGACTCTGAGCAGAGGAAACCAGGGTGCCAAGAAACCACATCTGGTGGTGAGAGTGAGCATACTAGGTATGTTATCTCATCTCCCCGTGATTCTTCCTATGAAGATGAGGGAAGTATGCAACTAACACTTCAGTACTTGCTTTCTAAGGTCTCCAACCTGGAATCACAGGTGAAGATCTTAGAATCAAGGACTGCCACTCAGCAACTTGAGATTAACTCTCTCAAGGCTAAACTAGCTGAGAAACAGACGGAGAGGTCTGTTAGGCATGTACCAATCCAGGTCTCAATGACTTCTTCCTCTAGCTCATCTAGCTCTCAAGATGATGCTACCAAAAAGGGGGAGAAAGTTCAGAGACAAACACCTATGGAACCACAGACCCAACTCATTTCCACCCAACAAATCATTACCCTACCTGAGTCATCTCAATCCTTTCTGGAGATTGACTCAAGGATGCTTCAAGATCTCTACAGACTGTTCACACAGTTTGTATTGAGATCATCCCTAGAACAGCCCAGCCCCGACACCACACTTGCATACTTTGGGGCTGAGGAGCTTCAAAGACTGACTGCACCTTCTACCACTGTGGAGGAAGTTGGTCAACCTAAGGTCTTCATGGAACCTGAGATTAGCTTCGAAGGGGAAATGGGGACTGATGGCCCAGCAACTAAAACAGATGGGACAGAATCTGCAGCAGTCTCATCTTCCGAAGCTCTAGCTGAGGCTTCCGAAGTTTACATGGAAGCCTCGAAGAACAAGACAAGTCTTCCGAGGCCGAAATAGAAGCTGCGGAAGGCCTATTTCAGATGTCCGAGGAACTGACCATCACAGATGTCATTGCTGAAATTGCATCTGAGGTGAGCAGGGAGGACATTTCTGATATACCTCCAACCCAAGCACCAGCTGAACTTCTCTCTCAATCACAACCCTCCATCCAAGAACCACCGCAGTCAAGCACAATCAAAGACAAAGGCAAAAGAAAGTTGACTGCGGAAGAGCTTCAGGAGGAGGAGAAATTGAGAAGGCCAAAAAGAAAGGTCGGTTTCCTACTGAGAAGCTGTTAGCTGCTAGTTCTAAAGCAGCTGCAGCCAATCAGGAAGAAATCAACCAGAGGAGAAGAACAGCACTCATTGACCAGCTCATCAATCTAGGAGCTGCCAATGAGGAAATACTCCTGCTACCATTAGAGGAGTTGGTGACTTTGGAGAGGTCAACCAGGCTACAACAAGAAAAGGAAGCCAGGTTGGCCTTGGAGAGGGAAGAACAAGAGCAGAGGGAGGCACCCTGAGGCTGAGAGAGGCTAGGATCAAGTTCCTCCTCTCAAGAGGCTTCAGTCTTCCTGAACTGTCTCCACATGATGATGACATGATCCTGCTGCTCCACAACAAAGAGCAGGATCAAATGGAGAAGGAAAGGAAGAAGGCTGCTAGGGAGAAGCTGAAGGTGAAGAGGAAGAGGGAGGAAGAGAAGGAGGTCACTGCTGCCAAGAAGTCAACTGACAAAGCCTGGATGAAGGACTACCTCCGGGCTCATGGCTTCTCTGGTAGGCAGGTGGGACCTATGTCCGAAAGGACACTCCAGCGGATAGTCAGTGAAATAAAGGCTGACATCCGTTTGGGGAAAAGGAAGGAGATGTACAGGAGGATGAAGGGAATGGTTTTCACCCCAGCCACTCAACCACAGCCACAACCCACACCAGAACCAACCCCTTTTCCCATCAAACCTGAACCCACTGATGAAACCTTCACCCCTCAACCCACAACTCTAACCAAACCTACCACATCACCTCAACCACCCAAACTACCCATCCTAAAACCCAAGACTCAACCCAAAACCACTAAACCTAAGCCTACCCAACAACAACCAAGATCATCCCCTCAGCCTCCTAAACATCTCTCCTTTGAAGAAATAAAGGAGTTCAAGACGAGGCTCATTAACTGCACTACCTTGAGCAGTATCTCCTGTGAGGGAGAGCTTATCAACATCACCTATGTTGATAACTCTTCAAGCTCCCTCACCCTAGGCAAATTTCTTGAATTGCCTAGAGAAACCTTGGGCCAGGCTGCAAGACTTCTTGGTCTCAACTCCGATACCCTCAATGCTGAGGAGAAGAGACTAAGAAGAAGACTGGTGACTCTGCTGGATACCAGGAAAGAGGACAGGATTTCTGGTCAATCTCCTGGACCTAGAAATGCAATAATCCAGTGGAGGTTCGATGAACCTTCTCACAACTTTGTTGTGGAAAGGGAGAATGGTGAAACCAACAGGCTCAATGCCACTTCTCTACTGCATCTCAGCAGATTTGATCTTGCTGAGCTTGCAGAGAAGCCATTCTCCAATCCCTCCAACTCTGAGACTGCTGCACACATCAGAAATCACATCAGCGGTCTCCACTTGGCTGAACGAAGTAGAAGAGCCAAAATTGAAGAAGAGTTGAAGCTGAAAAGAGTGGAAGACAAGGAAAGATCAACCACCAAAGGCACAGCCTTTCTACAGATGGTGGAAGGTCCTGAATTGGAACCAATAGTTCGATGGGAATATGACTATACTTCCCATCAACTAACTCTTTTCAGAGGGCCACAACAAAGGGTACACATAATCCAAGGTGACAGAGTAGAGGTTCGTCCACCAAAGATTTGTACAAGATTCTCAGCATCACAGCAGGAAAGAATGAAGACACTGATAAACACCTGCTTTCCTTGGTGCTGAGAGCTTTGAGAAGAAGAGGGAAGTGAAGATTTGGTAGCATCAGCCTAGGGGGAGTTTGTTGGATCATGATAAGGCTGGTGCAACCAAATTCACTTCATAGTCACTTTTGGTACTACATTAAAGGGCTTCCGAAGCCAAACAAGAGATCTTCCGAGAGTCTAAGGACAACAGCTGAAGACATCTTCCGAAGACAAAGTCTGATGAAAGAGCTTCCGAAGACAAAGTCTGAAAGAGCTTCCGAAGACAAAGTCTGAAAGAGCTTCCGAAGACAAAGTCTGCTTCCGAAGACAAAGAAGACTCCAAGCCTCGGAAGAAGCAGTCTTCCGAAGTATAAGTGCCTTCGGAAGAAGTTATTCTTCCGAAGCACTTTATCCTTCGGAAGACATTGCTATGTCCAGCAGATAAAAGTATGGTCCCTGACAGTCCGCTGCAGACCTCTGATACAGCATGGCATCTTCCTAAAGAGCCATGTTGTTGACCATACTTTATTCTACTGTTCACCTTTTTATGTTAGTACATGTTACCAACTTTAGTTGGTGACAAAAGGTAAGTCAGGGACATGTCCTGACTACCAACTTTCAGACAAAATGTCTGAAAGACCTCACCTAGAATCTTGTAGTATAGATGTAAGGTTAGAGGTGTCCAGCTGGTATCAAAGTATATCCGGCTGTAGGTAGTATTATATATATCTTCTCCCTGTAACTCTTTATGTAAGCGATTTGAGTCCAAGTGTCTTGTAATCCTTTGAGTTGAGAAGCAATATAAAAAGTACCTTGAAAATTTATCTGCTGTTAAGTTTTCTTACTGCTTGTTACTTGTTATATTGTGATCAACTCTTTATAGACCGCTTGCCGAGTGTTGATTCAAAGTGAGTTGAGAGAAAGACCACCCGAAATCCGATCCTGCATATGACAAGAAAGTATGATGAATGAACGGAAGTTAAAGTAATGAACGAATGAAAGTAATGAACAGACGAAAGGTAATAGCAGAGTACAAAATGAGATACTTGTCACTCGACCTCCGTAATCATGGCTGCGTGCCATGAAGAGGGTTAGGTTTGACAGGATCTAGATAGAAGTAAAAGATAACGAATGATAAAGATAATAAAGATATTACCTATGTGTACGTATGATTTATGATTACGTGAAAGTAAAGAAACGGTTTTAATGAAAGTAAAGTATTTTATTTATAAAACTAGAACTCACTCAGTAACGCTGACTTTTTATGTGTTTCCAGTTGGCAGGTAAAGTTGCTGAGGATGGTACAGGGCGGTTACTCGGCTCATTTTGGATGGCATTATTTTGTATAATGTTTTTGCACTGTAATACGAACAAACGATGTTTTGTAATGAATGTTGTATTAACTTGCAAAAGCAATTATATTGAAATGAAAAGTTATTTCACTGATTTCGCTGCAATGTTTATTAAAGTTAATGAAGTTATATGCTTTAAGAGCGATGAATGGCCAGTTGTAAGCGTCCTGGGAACGGGGCCTTACAGAGGGTTGCATTTATTGTGCCCTCATGACAATAAGACTCGAACAGGAAGGTCAGTAAGGCCTGGATTGACATGACAATAATGGCCTGTTTAGGTACGACAGTAAGGCCTGGATTGGCATGTTGGTAAAGTCATGTGTTTATCATAGGCACTGATAGTGACTGAGAATTGATGGATAAAGAAGAGTAATAGTTAATAACTAAGCGAAAGCCTTAGTGATAAAGTATTGATAAAGTGATAATTTGTTCATACTAATGCTTTGTTATATGATGATTACTTTCTAAGGATAAAACTAATATATCTTACTAAAAAGTTATTTAATAAAGTAAACCTAGAATTCACTCAGCAAAGCTAACTTTTTATGCATATTAGTCTGACGGGTGAGCCATAAGGCTTAGAGAGATGGGGGCATGGATCTAAAGCTTCTTGAAAACCAATGACTGGCATCCCTGACTCAACAGATTATTAACTTCTCCTTTTAAAAACTTGTTTGATGTACTTAAGACATTGTTAATGTTTATTATGTCGTAATGTTAAAGCTTAATATATTTAATGTTTATTTAAGTGAATGTTTTAAATCTATGCTCTTACTGTGAATGACCAACTGTGAGGTTTCTTGGGATTGGGGCCTTACACGAATAGACCATCAAGTCCTTGCTTCCTTCGGGTAACATCAAGACAGGAGCTTGAGTCAATCTCGTCTTCAACTCCTCGAAAGCATTCTCTTGCGTTGGACCCCATACGAACTTCACATCTTTACGGGTCAATTTGGTCAATGGAGAATCTATCTTGGAGAAGTCCTGAATGAATATCCTGTAACAACCCACCAAATCCAAGAAACTGCGAATCTCGGATGGCGTCTTTGGAGACTTCCATTGCATCACAGCCTCAACCTTTGTCGGGTCCACCATAATTCCTTCAGCTTTTACCACGTGACCTAAAAATTGAACCTCGCGCTACTAGAACGCGTATTTGGATAACTTGGCATACTGTTTCCCCCTTCTAAGTGTCTCAAATACCTCCCGAATGTGACCGGCATGCTCCGCTTCACTCTTTGAATAAATTAGGATATCATCGATGAACACAATCACTGATTTTTCCAACATCAGCGGACACACCCAATTCATCAAGTCCATAAGGGCAGCTGGCGTGTTAGTTAGACCAAAAGACATAACAAGAAACTCGTAGTGTCTATAACGCGTGCAAAAAGCTATCTTAGGAATATCTCCCTCCTTCACCTCCAACTGATGGTAGCCAGAATGGAGATCTATCCTTGAGAACCAACTAGCACCTTAGAGCTCGTCAAACAAGTCATCAATCCTTAGTAACGAGTATCGATTCTTTACCGTCAACTTGTTCAGCTCTCGGTAGTCGATGCACATCCGTATACTAGCGTCTTTCTTCTTCACAAACAAGATTGGAGTACTCCAAGGAGAGATTGTTGGATCATTATAAGGCTGATGCAACTAAAACCACTTCACATAGTTAATTTTGGTACTACATTCAAAGGCTTCCGAAGCTAAGTATGAGATTTTCCAAAGTCTGAAGAAACAGCTGAAGACAAAGTCTGAAGACTTCCGAAGACGAAGTCTGAAGAAACAGCTGAAGACAAAGTCTAAAGACTTTCGAAGACAAAGTCTGAAGAAACAGCTGAAGACAAAGTCTGAAGACTTCCGAAGACAAAGTCTGAAGAAACAGCTGAAGACAAAGTCTGAAGACTTCCGAAGACAAAGTCTGAAGAAAGAGCTGAAGACAAAGTCTGAAGACTTCCGAAGACAAAGTCTGAAGAAAGAGCTGAAGACAAAGTCTGAAGAAAGAGCTGAAGACAAAGTCTAAAGAAAGAGCTGAAGACAAACTGAAGACTTCCGAAGACAAAGTCTGAAGAAACAGCTGAAGACAAAGTCTGAAGATTTCCGAAGACAAAGTCTGAAGAAAGAGCTGAAGACAAAGTCTGAAGACTTCCGAAGACAAAGTCTGAAGAAAGAGCTGAAGACAAAGTCTGAAGAAAGAGCTGAAGACAAAGTCTGAAGAAAGAGCTGAAGACAAAGTTTACTTCCGAAGACAAAGAAGACTCCACGCCTCGGAAGTAGCAGTCTTCCTAAGTATAAATGGCTTCGGAAGAAGTTATTCTTCCGAAGAAACTTATCCTTCGGAAGACATTGCTATGACCAGTAGACATAAGTATGGTCTCTGACAGTCCGCTGCAGACCTCTGATACAGCATGGCATCTTTCTAAAGAGTCATGTTATTGACCATACTTTATTCTACTGTTTACCTTTGAATGATAGTACATGTTACCAACCTCAGTTGGTGACAAAAGGTAAGTCAGGGACATGTCCTGACTACCAAATCTTAGATAATATATTTGTGATACTTTAACCTATTGTCTTGTAGTATAGGCTTTTTGGTTATAGATTTTCAGCTAGTATCAAAGTATATCCGGCTGTAGGTAGTATTATATATATCTTCTCATTGTAACTTATTAAGTAGAGAGCAAGAGTTAGAGCCAAAAACTTGAGCTTGTAAGAATCTTGTAATCCTTTGAGTTGAGAAGCAATATATAAAAGTACCTTGAAAATTTACATCCTGTGTTTATTTACTGCATTGTTACTTGTTATATTGTGATCAACTCTTCCTAGATTCTTTCTGAGTGTTGTTCAAGGTGAGTTTGAGAGAAAACCACTTGTTGAGTGACCAGCACACGATCCTGCAGAGATGCTCGGTCGGATGAACTCTTTGTCCATCAACTCCTATAGTTGAACCATTAGTTCTTTCATCTTGGTCGGAGCTAATCGATACGGTGCTTTGGCAACGGGTTGAGCACTGGGTATCAAATCAATTTGAAACTCAATCTCACGATCCGGTGGCACACTTGGTAAGTCTTCTGGGAACACGTCCGGAAAGTCACATACAACTGTATGTCAGACAGTTGTGGTACTGACGCGTCCACATCCTTCACGTAAGCCAGGTAGGCATTACATCCACGTTTCATGCCTTTCTCTACCACCACCATCGAAATCACATTCGGAACCGTAATGACGCGATTGCCATAAACCATCACTGAACTCCCATCAGGCGCGGTAATCAGATCATCTTCTTATGGCATACAATATTCGCCTCATAGGTCACTAACTAATCCATCCCTAGTACTACATCAAATCCTCCTAGGGGCATCACATATAGTTTAGCATGAAACCTATGGTCTTCTAGTTCTATGTCGTAGTTTTCTACAATCTCAGATATTCTAGTAGACTTACCAATAGTAGTTTCTACATCAAATGACTTATTAATATTTCTATTACTAACAGGCAACTTTGCACATAAAGCAGTAGAAATGAAACTCTTACTAGCACTAAAATCAAATATTACAGAGGCAAAAATTTGGTTTACTAGAAACATACCTGACAGTACATCAGGGTCCACTCTGGCCTCCTCCCGTATCATCGTGAAGGCTCTAGCACTTGCCCTCTATCCTCCTTCTTCTAGCTTCTTCTTCATCCCAGAACCATCGGCCCGTGGCTTCTTGCAATCTCTGCTCACATGGCATTCCTCACCACAGTTATAACACCGTATAACCCCACACATCTTTGCCACATGACCGGGCTTTCCACACTTGAAGCAGACGTTCAATCCCCAGTTACACTTCCTGTATGCTCCCTTCCGCATTTTCCACACCTCTTCATTCCCAAGCTCAATGACACCACCCTACGGTCATCCACCTTCATCCTTTTGTTTTTTGGAGTGAAACCACCACGTCCAAACCATTTCCCACTCCAGTTCCTGTCACCACCACATGTCTTATTCACCTCAACCACCGCCACCTCTCTCTTATCTTATAACCTCCCAGCCAGATCCACTGCCGACCTGAAAGTGCTTGGTCGGGCAGTAATCAAATGCCTACTAATATCAGCCGGAAATCCCTGCACGTACCCTTAATCTTCCTTGACACCAGCGTAACCTGATCCGGTACCAACCTCGGCATTTCGTTGAACTTGGTAGTGTATTGCTGGTGGGTCATGGTTCCCACCTCCAGATATAAGAACTCCCTTTTGATCTTATCGAGTTCTCAGTGAGGACAGAATTCCTCAATCACTAATTTCTTTGGCTCTCCCCATCTCATTCTTCCAATAGCCCGGTTGCCCTCGGCTTGGACAAGGTTGTCCCACCAACACAATGTCGAGTCAATAAATGAGTGAGTGGCGAACTTCACTTTCTGTTCCTCATGATGCTCACTAATTTCTAACACTGCTTCCATCTCCCTTACCCAGCGATGGGCAGCTGCAGCATTGCCATTGCCATCAAATATTAGGGGCTTGCATCTTTAAAATGCCCTATAGTTACAGCCTCGTGTAGTTTCCTTCACAGCTTCTTCCTCATTTTCCTCACTCGAGATAACCGTCTCAGTCTTCGGTTGTTCTCTTTCTTCCCTCCCAGTGGTCTTCCTCTTTTCCTTCCTTTCATCCTCCCTCATAGCCTTAATCACCTCAGCCCCACAGACGGCAGAATCGTCGGCATGACTTCATGAACCTCCTCTACTATTGTCTCTTTCATCGAGACCCTCAAGTTCGCACTCTCATCACCACCTTCCTGGTGATGGACCTCGTGCTCTTCACGTGTCCTTTTAGAAGTCCTAGCCCTATTCCTTGTAACACGCGGTTCAACACTATGTCCACCATGTACTCCACCCCTAGAAGCCTTAGACGATCTACCTCCAGCCATCCTCTGATCACTATAAGATTCAAACACTAACACAGTCATTCAAGTTAATAGCTCAGTTTATGTTAAGTATAGTAAGTCCCTAATTATAGTGGCCAGTTGTGATTAGCCACTTAGTTTACTCTTCACACCCCAAACATTTCCTATCCTAACTACATCAGTATCTAAATCTCCTAAGAGCACATAATCAAATAGCACACGCACATAATATCAATTAACATTAAGAAAAGAAATACTTGATGGCACGTAACTACTCGGGTTGGCATCTCTTTCCTTTAGTCTCATTCTCAGTTTAGGATTAGGTTTTTGAAAATATTTAACCCAATTCACATAAACTTTGGCTCTGATACCAACTTGTAAGGCTCCGTTCCCGGGACGCTTATAGTTGAACATTCACAGCATTATTATAAAACATACATATTTCATAAAATGTTACAGTGGAATTAAGTCATCAAAAACCATTCATGCATATAATTAATGATGTAAAATAATACATCGTTGTAAGTTAGGGTTACAAAATACTCAATTAGCTGCATTACGTTACAACAAATCATTATACATGAACGGATGCCAGTCTTGCCCTACCGAGTAGCCTCCCCGTATGCCAACCTCAGCAAAATTACCTGTCAACTGAAAATGCATAAAAGTCAATGTTGCTGAGTGAGTCCTAGTTTTAGAAGTGTTAAAATGCCTTGTATAGTTTATATATGAAAAATACCCTTTTTCAATAAAATACTTTCTTTACTTTCGCACGTGAGCATTCATCATACATACAACAAGGCATAACCTTATTCATCATTCATTATTGAACATATTCATTCGTTTCGTACTTTATCATTATCTTTCACTGTTTCTAGATCATGTCATAACTTTACCCCCATCGTTGGGCACGCAGCCACCTCATTCCCTGCACACAGCAACCTTATTATCGGGGTAAAGTGATAAGGATCTCGTTTTATACTATGGATCAGTCACCAAGATTGATCCCCTGTGTGTGAACCCCTATGGGTTAGCCAAAATCACACGATATATTACACACAGTACTAGCAACTCTCATTGAGTCGTGAACCTCCTTTCATTTTGCTTGCAAGACTTTTCATTCATTCGTTCTTTATGTTCCAATTTCATTATCATTAATCTTTTACTTTCTTTAATGATAGTACTTCACGTTTACCATCATAATCACACCAAGCAAAGTCATATGATAATATGTAATATGGAACATAAAAACAGAACATATATTAATGCATAAAATAAGCAAATATAATCCACAAGTCAAACTAGGATCAAACCCTAAAATTCTGATCTTTTCAAAATTTCAAAAAATTTTCCAAGTGTTCAAGGCGCATGAGAACTATGAAGGCGCATGAGCCCTGCTTAGGCGCATCAACACTATTCGGGCACATGAACTCTACACTTAGGTATTTTCAGCCTAACTTTTAGGCGCGTAAACTATTCAGGCGCATGGGCATATACTTAAGTGCCTGAGGAATGTTTAGGCGCATGGGCACTATTAGGGCGCATGACCCCAATACTTAGGCGTCTTGGCAATATGTCTGGGCGCATGAACTACTGTTCAGGCGCATGAGCCTACTTGGTCTTTCAAAGGCACTATTCTTAGGCGCATGAGGTACTGTTCAAGTGCATGACTAACACTTAGGCACCTGAGCAGATTATTTAGGCATATGAGAATACTGTTTGGGCGCATGAAGTTTACTTGGTCATTCCAAGTTAATATTCTAGGTGCATGAGCCCTATTTGGGCGCATGGCCACCTATTTAACGTGTTTCTAAGTTATTTTCAGTCCCCAAACATCGTCCTAATATATTCTTGACTTATATTTACCATTCTAATCATCAACATAACATAAACAACCAAAAAACACTAACATACATACACGAGTACATACGGGTAACATACATAATAATTATAAAAACATTTTACATGCATTTTCATCCCCAAAGAAGTTGAAAAACAAATAAAATCGGGGTCTAGAACTCAGCTTGACTGCTTTCAAACACCACTCCTTCAAATTTGAGAAGTCTTGATGTTTCTAACACCTAGACACCAAGAACATAAGAAGCCGAACACACATAAACACACAAGAACATGTAAAACTCGGTTTCATGGTCGAAAACCAAACAAAACCGAACTAATTATGCAAGAATTACTTACCTAGGCCAAGATCAGCTGCTTTCTCTCTCTAGAACCAAAGAACTCTGCTTACTCTTACTAAAATGGGCGAAGCAGTTGATGTAACAGAAGTTGTAGGCGGCCATGCCCACTTTAAGCATAATAATAATAAAATGGTATCTTTTTTACACTTTAGCCCCTCCACTTATGTTCATTTTACTTTCTCTCAAGATATTTTCTTTTTCTCTTTTCTTATTGCTTTTCCTTTCTTTTACTTGACAAAATTTCAGGTGTTATACGTAGTTAGTCAATTCCACGACAAACATAGTCAAACAATAAATGAAATTTAAATCCCACAACCTGGGAACAAGTAAACAAAAGCATGATCACAAAGATGATCCAAACAAAACATGATATCAGTAACACAATACAAGTCTTAAAATGCATTTTCTTAAAGTCATTGCTAAGGCCAGCAACTCTAGCTACGCTTGATGATTATTTCCTCAAAAGATATGCTCAAAACGGTTCAACATATTGTTGGTAAGTTTGCAGGTTTAAATAATAAACTAAACTTGATGCTACGTAATAGTTTGGTAGGACTTAGTGCATACAGTTATAAACTAAACTTGATGCTAGTATACTAACAAACTAGGGTGGGAGTGTCAACCCAGTAGTACTATCAATACATGTTCATCGTCTCCAACACCGGAGTTAAATAGTTGTGAATAAAGAACCACACAGAAAACTTATGCATGTACCAGATATTAACTTACAAAATAGTAAACACAACAATCCCAAAGATTTAATAAGTGCAAAACATAAAAAGGGTGAGCATACTTTTTCCCCTAGGTTTATAAATAATTGAAATGAAAACGGGGCCACGAAACTCACATTGAAGTAGCAAAGTTCAATGTCCACAATATGCCCGATAACTATAAAATACAAAACACAAAAGAATTACTTAAGGTCAAGCTGACCTGGTTGGGTGTAATCCTCGAAGTCCAACCCTTATTGTTTATTCCAACTATTTTTAATAAAGTGTTCTTTTAAGTGATAGTCTATGTCCATAACTAATTTTTGCCTTCTAACTCCCTTCCTCATTTAAATGTCTTGATTTTTAGCACAGCTTTATGTACATCTTCTTAGTCCATTATTTTAATTATGACCATTACCTATTATGACCTTGAACGTCTAATGTTTATCCTTTAAGCTCGACCGTAACTTCTATTTAGTCAATTAGTTGTAAACCCTTTGTTCTTAATATTTTAAAAATAATTTAGATTATTTAGCTGATCGCGCACTTGTCTTGTGTAGATTGTCCGAAGGTAGAAACGGTTACGGTTCATCGCATAATAGGGTATCATTCTGCTCGGTTCATCCCAGAAGAAAAAACAACTCAAACGGGACACGAACGAAGAAGATATGACCCTATGAATACAGCGTATCATTCTGCTCGGATTTGACAGATTCGACATCTGAACTTAGATACTGACTTTGGAAGACCAAACGACATCAAAAACGCACAATACCACTTGGGTTAGATAGATGACTCTTTAATCTTGAATTTAGACAAAAATTTTGACCCAATTGGATTTGTTATGACCATGTTACGTCCAGAACAATTTGACCCAAATTTGCACTCAGTATGTTGTCAGGTTTTCCAGATTCACTTATCAACTACAAGACCTCAGTTCTTGTCCCCTTTTGACACAATTCCTGAAAAACTCTCTATTATGAAATACTAGTGACCAACATAAGTAATTAATTCATTTATTAGTGCAATTCTCACAGTTCCATAACAGATTCATCCGGTTTCTTCTCACCAGTTCCGGTTTTTACACAACTAACTACTAAATCTTCCTACTCTTTATTCCTATTGAACCATTAACATAAAATTAATGATTTTTATAGAATTTAAATTCAATCATTCATTAAAACAGATCTTCAAGGATTTACAACCCCAACCAAAATATATACGAAGAGTCTTACACGTATGAACTAGGGCTCACTTACTTTGATGATTCGACACAAGAACACACCAATTCATCAAGAGGCTTCATTCGTACATTGGAAGAAATGAAGAAAACATGATGTTAGATGATGGATCATGATGAAAACTTGCTTTGATGAGAGACTACATCAAAAAACTTGATTTTTCTTACCGGAAAGAAGGAAGATGGATGATATTTAACAAAGTTCAATCTTGAATGCCTTGATCCTTATAGAAATCGATGGATGTAGATGAACAAGAAAAACTTGGATGATGGAGGCAACAAGGAAGAATGGAGAGGAATTGGAAGAGTTAGGATTTTTCTAGAATGAAAAAAAAGAGCAAAGGCCTAGCCCTTATAAGGTTTCGGCCGGCTTATCCAATTTCACGTCCTCTTGTTCCGCGTGTCATTCACTTTTTATGTTTTTAAATTCTACGTGATTCTAAGATTCAAACGAGCTATTATCTGACCAATATGATGTAGTTTTTTTTAATTATAGCTATAACTTAAGTTCATTAGTCAACCTAAGGACAAAACCCATCAAAGCCCAGTTCCTAACGTACAACCGCATAAACCCTAAAGTTTCACTTTTTGTCAGTCCATGACCCAGCCTCATGAATCTAATGTCACCCTATGCAAACATTAGTGTCTAACATCCTGCGCCATTCGTAGGCCCATTAACATCTATTGGGCCTATTAGCACACATCAAGCCCAGAACGTTCAATTTTAGTATTTTACGTGTCCACGGGTATCTAGCACACTTTTTACATAACAAGTTAACACTAGGTTAACTCACAAGTCAAAATTTAATAATTAGACCAAGACAAAGTCAATGAGTCAAAGTCAAAAAGTCAAGTCAACGATCAAAGTCAATGGTCAATGCACCTATTTTGGGACAGAGGTCACGGTATCCCCCCGTTGAGAGAATTTCGCCTGAAATTTAGTCGGAGTTATCAACTTCAACGCCTTTCGTGAATAGGCGAAGGTACCAAGTCCTCAATTTATGTTCCCAGGCACAAATAAAACTTTGGTTCTCGCTTTGAGTTCCATCTAATCTTTATGATCAGAATTTTACTACTATTCAAAGTCTATATTTTCCTAGACATGATCTCAGCCAGTTCTTCGGCAAATCAAAGTTTACCGTGTACACGGATTCTTTTGACCGACACATATAAGGTTTCATCAGCAAGAAACTAATTGAGTTTGATGCATGGAATGTGTCATGCACCCCTCTCAGTTCTTGTTGTAACTCCAACTGATAATCCACTGATAAAATTTGTTTGAAATCTTATTTGCACTTACCAATATAGGTGCTAATTTTCTCTTTTTGCCAAAGCAGACTATGCCTTCTAAAGCAATAGCTAGCATCCAGCCCATAAACTAATATCTCTAGAGATAATTTTTAGGTCTATAACCTATTTGTTATCTCCATAGTATGACTGTTATCCATTACCAAAAGTTAGTTCCCAGTCTAGTTCTAATTTCACATTCAAGATGTCATTAGTGTTCATATATAGGGCGTGCCGCAGCTAACCCACCTCACTGTTACCACCTTGATAGTGCATCATGCACCAACTATAACTAATTTCTAATTCAACTAACATCTGAGAGGATATGCCTAAAACAAGGCTTCCTTTGATTGTTAGTGTATATTTCTAATGACTCTAAGCTTCCTTTAGTTTTTCCTTGATCCTAAAAGCCCTAATCATTCGTCTCTTGAATGATTTATGATCTAGTCATCTAACTTTACCCGGTTTTTGCCCATTATGCCAGTGACCAACACTTACATCTATAAAGTGCCTCGAATGGTGCTAATATAATAATCCAACGGTAGGTATTGTTGTAAGGGAACTCAACCAATAGTAGGTGAATGTTCTAACTACCTCCAAAGTCGATGACACAAGACCTTAACATGTCCCATGATGTCTTAATAGTTTCCTCACTCAGACTATCAGTTCGAGAGTAATAAGTTGTACTCCTTTCATGACATATTCCCAGCACCTTCTATAAGCTTTGCTAGGATCATGGCATGAAATGATTGTCATGATTGAAGGTTATTGGCATGGGTACTCCATGTCTATCCATAACTTCACTAACATAATTCCTTGCTAGCTTTTCATCTCATAGTCCTCACTAGTAGTCCACGAAAAGGTTTTCCCCTTTTGTTCCAAAATCTTAGGTTTTAGCAACGGGGATGCCTTGCTTTAACCTTGAACAATTCAGAGACTTTCACACGTAGTCCGCTATGCCCCCTTTCATTCCAGACCACCAATATAAGTCCTTAAGGTCATGATACCTTTTGTTAGCACCAAGATGAACAGTGCACTTAAACTTGTGTGCTTTTTCCAACATCAATGTTTGCACATTCCCTACAAATAAAACCCAAATCCACTTAAAAAAGTACAATCCTCCATTAATCTTTTGATGAAAGATGTGTTGTAAACTCTTATGGTCAGTATAGATGACACACTTGAAGAATTTAGTGTATAGTTCTCCTTTTCTAACAATTCGAAGATTGTCCCTAAATGCTTCTCATGTTCCTCCTAATCCTCAAATAAATCAAATATCCACAATGAACACTATGACAACTTTATTTAGTTATGGCTTACACATCTGATTCATCAGGTTCGTGAACACCGCAGGTGCCTTTGTTAGCCCAAAATGAATAACTATGCACTCATAATATCTATAACGAGTTCTAAATGCTCTTTTCAGTATTTCATCCTCATGTACTCTAAGTTGATGATTTTTGTATGGATATCAATATTCATAAAGGCACGTTGATACTTAAATCTGATCAAACAAGTCATTTACTCTCGGCAAAAGGTAATGGTCCTTGACCGTTAGCTTATTCAGCCTTTGATAGTCCATGCACGTCCTAACGGATCTATCCTCCTTATTCACACAAAGCACTATTGTCCTATGGTGAGTGACTGGGTCATAGAAACCCTTATCTAACAACTCCAATTAGACACATCTTCCATCTTCAAAGATGCTAAGCGATAAGGTGTCCTAACAACATGCATCGCATTAGGTACCAGGTCAATCTGAGAGTCCATCTGTTATGAAGGAGGCAATCATGCCAAATCCTCCAAGAATACTTCCTGAAATTATTGGACAACAAGTATGTCATCTAACCCTTATTCCTTCACCTTCATGCACATGATTTGAATCTTGTCTATTTTTATCTCTTTCCATGTACATCAAATGTCTCACTATTTATAATGACATACGAGTAGTCTTATTGCATAAGGTAATCTCAGCCCTATTCTCTGACAAGCAGTCCATTCTCATGACTTGTCAAAGCTCCTAAGCCTAAGTTGTTGGACCAAAAGAACCAATGAGCCAAGATCAGGAAAACCTCTAAGTCCCACATGCCACTGCTACAACTGCTGAAGACTCCCATCAGTTACAATGTTCTCTTGCTTGAATGTCAGACTCGAGAACATCTGAAGACTCTCATCAGCTATTGTGTTCTCTTGCTTGAATGTCAAACTCGAGAGCATCTTAGCTCCAGCCTTCTGCTGTTATGACAAAGTCTGAAGAACAAAGTATGAAGATCAAAGAACTGAAGAATATCAGCTGAAGACTCCAAGTACTGAAGACCAAGTACTGAAGTCTGAAGTACTGATCTTACAAGTACTGAAGACTTCAAGTACTGAAGACAAGTACTGAAGAATCAAAAGCTGAAGAACTAAAGAACTGAAGACCTTCTACTGAAGCACAAAGTCTGAAGACAAAGACTGAAGACAACAACTGATGATATCTACTGAAGTCATCAGTTGTTATATCATCTGAAGCCAAGTCTGAAGACCAAGTACTGAAGACTCAGAGTTTGTCACAACAACTGAAGAAGTCTTCTTCAGTTGTTGTAGTGGTTTTTCTTTTTCAGTAGTTTATTTTGTTTCAGTAGTTGTACAACAACTGAAGAGCATGTCCTTCAGTTGTTATAGTATCAGTAGTTATAAACGACTGAAGAGTTTGTTCTTCAGTCGTTGTAGGATTTCAGTAGTTTACTTTTGTCAGCACTTAGGAACTTTTGTAAGAAGATGTCAGTTGTTGACATCTTCAGTAGTTTTATGTTTTGACAGCTGTAATTTGAATATTCAGTGATGTCAGAAAAGGACATCACCACCATGCTTTTGCCGCCTATATAAGGATGGCAAGCCATACAGTTTTAATTGCCGAAACATGCGACCAATAGAACATTTATTGCTTCGCAGAACTCTTCTCTCTCTATGTTAATGCTTTAATTGCAATATCTTTTATGTTCTTGCTTTAATTGCTAATTAATGTGCTAAATCCGCTGCAAACATAATCTAATTGATCAACACGAGAGGCTGAGATCCTGTCAAATGGTATCAGAGCAGGTTAATCATTGATCGATCTTACCATTGATCATTTGAAACTGCTCTTTTGATCTCTCAGTTTGATCGAATTAGCAATTTGCAAGAATTAGTCATAGAGAGTGAGTTTCTGCTGTTTCCGGCCAAAATATTGAGGTCTTTTGGTGGTTTTGAGTTACGATTGTCGTGTTTAAACTTGTTCTTGACCAAACCCTGAGATGACAACACCAACCAATGATCCTCACAATACTGGTTCCGCAACCAAGCCTCCGATGCTGGTTAGGAACGAGTATAACATATGGCAAAGACGTATGCTGCACCACTTGGCTGTCAACAGTGCTGGTTGTTGGAAGTCAGTGGTGCATGGGCCATACAAGCCTATGGTGAACGTCCCGGAATCTAATGAACAGGTTGCGAAGAAACCTGATCAGTATTCGGACGAAGATCTAAAGCTGTTTGAAATTGATGCTAGAGCCCATGGAATTTTAGCCATGGCCATTCCAAACGAGATATATTCAGGGCTCTTGCGTCATGAGTCTGCTCATGACCTATGGGTTGCTCTAAAGGAACAATTTGGAGGAACTGATTCGGTCTTAGCAAACAATAGGGAAATCCTTGCCCAACAATATGAGACTTTCTCATATAGAAAGGGTGAGACTCTGACCCAGCAGTTTGAGTGGTTTTCTGTTTAATCTCTGAGCTGAAGATGGTTAAACAAGAGTACTCCAAAAGCCAGATGAACAACAGGTTCCTCAGGTCATTGCCTGAGAGATGGGACACATATACCATTGTCCTACGCTCTAGTGCTGACCTTGACACTCTATCTCTCACCCAACTTCATGGGAAACTACTCACTTTTGAGAGAGAGGTAGAGCAAAAGAGGAAGTTGTCATCTTCTGGCAAACTTGCTGATGACTTTGTCCAAGGTAATGCTGCCTTGATAAGTCATGAGTCAGAATATGCTTCATCAAAAGTTCTTATGATGAGCATATCGATTTCTCTACCAACTCAGAACAAGCTTTTGTTGGTGTTAGTAGTTCAGGAGGTGGTGGTGACAACTTGTGTTTTCTGATGGAGGATTTGAAGGGCATTCCAGATGATGATCTGGAAGAGATGGATATTTTGAACCAAATGGCAATGATAAATATCCGATCTCAGAAGTTCTACAAAAGAACTGGTAGGAAATTCCCAGGACTCTCTGGCAAAACCAAAGTTGGTTTTGACAAGAGCAAGTTGAGGTGTCACAAGTGCCAAAGGCTTGGACACTTTGCAAGAGAGTGTAGATCATCTGGATCTAACTCATCTGCACCCTTTGTGACTTTTCCCAGCAATAGCTCACATCACAAAGGGCAACCTTCCTACAGTTCTCCCCATCCATCTCAAGCACAAGCACCACCTGCTTATTTTGTGCCACAGGGTCATATGCCTTATCCTTACCCCTGTTACTACATGCCTCAGCCTGGTCAACCTCAAGCACCCCCGGCTCAACCACCTCATGCTCTTCCAGAGCCTCATTCTTCCCAATCTCATCACCACACACAACCTCAACAACAAAGCTTTTTCACCCCAACTGCTGTTGACTGGAGTAGTCTACCAGAAGAGCTATCTGGTCAGGAACCACTACTCCAAGATGCTGGTCAACATGGTGGTGATCAACCTTTTGGAAATCTTGCTCTGATGGCCCTTGACTCTGCTGAAGGGTCATCATCCAATGCCTCATCTCAGGTATCCACTGAGGCAAAAGCCAAGCTTTGTTCAGAGTCATGCATAGCAGCATTTGCTTCTATTAGAGAAGCAAATGTAGCTTTAATAGATAAAAATCTTGAGCTTGAGCACACTATTTCCAAAAGAAAAGCTGATTTTGAGGTTGCTCTAAAAGATAAAAATGATGAGATTTACAAGCTCAACTGCCAAATCAAAGATAGTAAAGCTAGGGAAGATGTACTTCTAGAGAAGTACAAGGACCTCAAGGAAACTCTTGCAACCACCCAAGTTGAGTGTGATCGATGGGTGCAATCTTGCAAGGGTTTTGAAATGCTTCTTAGCAAGCAACAGCTTCCAATGTGAAGTTTGGCATTGGTTATAATCACACTGCTCCTCCCACAGACTTCATTTCAAGAGCAGAAGTTGAATCTGATGGGGAGAGCAATAACCAATCCTTCTCATCATGTGACTTACTATCCTCTGAATCAGCATCATCAGAGATAGACTATCACATGACCAAAAGGCTGATCAACTCAGGAGTTGTCACTAGAAGTACTGAAGGTACTGGAGAGCAAGTGACAACATCTGAAGTTCAAACCTCAAATACTGTTAGCACTAAAGAGAAGAAAACTAACAGTAGGAAAGGTTTGAAGACAGCTAAAGAGGATACCAGGAAAGCAGGCACTAGGAAGAAAACTGCTAGTACTGATGACAAACAGCTGAAGAACAAGTCTTCAGCAGTTAAATCCTCTTCAGCTGATGATCAGCATAAGATGAAGAAAAAGCCATGTGAGATATGTGGCTTGTTCAATCATCTTACTGATGATTGCTGGTACAAAAGGGGTTCCAAACTCAAACAGAAGGAGCAAATTACTGAGAGCATCAATAAAATGAAGAATGAGTTTGAAACCAAGTTTGTACTGGCAACATCCAAGCCTGAAATCCCTAGGCCCAAAGTTAAATCCAAGAAGGTAGGGATTACTCAGGCAACAGCTGAGGTTGCTCAGAAAAAGATGGTACAACATAGGAACTCATCATCAGCAAACTCCAATATGTCTGAAGAGCTGAAAGCCTATCACAGAATCAGACACAATTGGTGATGATGGTTCAGCAGCTAGTGGGAAGAGTCAACCACTTAGATGCTCCTGTGTTGAAACCACAGAAAAGGAAGTCCAAGCCAAAGGGTTCCTCTTCTGTACCATCTTCTTCACCTCAAGCTGTCACTCACAACACACCTGTTAGTGCTACACCTGTAGCTGAGAACAGACCCAAAGCCAAGCAGGTTTGGGTCTCCAAGACTAACTAACACATGGTTGTGTTTGCAGGGTTCTTCAACATGCCATAGAAGCATCTGGTATGTAGACAGTGGAGGATCCATGCATATGACTGGAAGCAGCTCCCTTCTTAATGACTACTCTCAAGGAAAGAAGGGATTTGTTTCTTTTGGCAATGATGCAAAGGGTTACATCGTCGGAAAAGGCTTTGTTTCCAACGGGAAATAAGGTTTGATGATGTTAACCATGTGGAGAATCTCAAGTACAACCTCTTGAGTGTCAGTCAAATGTGTGACAAAGGCCATGTTGCCCTTTTCACAAGCCAGAACTGTAGGATTCTGTCATCCAAAGTTCTGAGTTTGATTGACAAGGCATTGGATGAACACACTCTCCTGAAGGCCAACAGGACAGGAAGAGTGTATGCCTTAGATCTCTCCAAAAAGATGGATCTAAAAGGCCATCCTTGCCTATTCTCCAAGGCATCTCCTCAAGAGTCTACACTATGGCATAGAAGGCTGGGTCATGTTAATTTCAAGAACATGAATCAGCTTATAAGCCATGGTTTAGTAAGAGGATTGCCTCTGAAGGAGTTCAAGTGTGAAGATGACTGCACTGCTTGCTTGAAAGGAAACAACACAAAGTTTCATTCCCTTCAATAGAAGAACCAAAGTCCACTGCCTGCTTACAACTTCTGCACATGGATCTCTTTGGTCCTGTGAGAGTGATGAGCATGGCAAAGAAGAAATACTGCCTGGTAATTGTGGATGATTACTCCAGGTTTGTATGGACTTTCTTCTTGCACTCCAAGGATGAAGCAGCAAAGACAATAATGAACTTTGTGTTACAAGTAGAAAAGCAGTATTCCCTACAGGTCAAGTGTGTGAGGAGTGACAATGGAACAGAATTTAGAAACCACACACTTGATGACTTCTACCTGTCCAAGGGAATTAGAAGGCAGTTTAGCATTCCAAGAACTCCTGAGCAGAATGGAGTGGTGGAGAGAAAGAACAGGACCCTCATTGAAGCAGCAAGGTCAATGTTGGCTGACTCAGGGCTGCCACTGACCTTTTGGGCTGAAGCTGTCAATACAGCTTGCTATGTACAGAATAGAGCCTTAGTAAATAAGAGGTTGATGAAGACTCCCTATGAAGTTCTTCATCATTTGGCCCCTCTTATTTCATTCTTTAGAGCCTTTGGGTGTCCTTGTTTCATTCTCAACACTAGCAACCCACTCCATAAGTTTGCTAGTAAGGTGGATGCAGGGTACTTTGTTGGTTATTCATCAACTTGCAAAGCATACAGAGTCTTCAACTGTAGAACCAAAGGGGTTGAAGAAACTTTGCATGTTAAGTTCAATGAATCTCCAAAGGACAAGATTCCACAAAACCCTGTGGAGCTGTTTGATCTGGACATACTGCAATATGTTCCTTATCAACCTCCATCTGTTGAGCCTGTCAACAGATCTCCACCTGGTGGTACTGAAGATGATGAAGTCAGTACTCACCTCTTCAGGTTTAGTGACAACCTGCCTAAGTTCACTGAACCTGATGCTCCTGTAGCCTCAGCAGCTCCATCCACTACAAATGCTGATGAGATTTCTGCTTGCTCTACTTCGTTTGAGCTGCCATCCTCTACATGGTTTCAGGAATCTCCATCACCATCTGTTGCTGCTGATGGGTCTACAAACACTTGCACAGATATCATAGTTTATCAAGAGCTCAATAATCACCCCACTTCACAAATCATTGGTGATATTCATGCTGGAGTTTCAACCAGGAATCAATTGTCCAACTTCTGCTTCTATGCTCTCTTCATCAGTCAGCAAGAACCAAAGAACTATCATATTGCTTTAAGAGACAATGGATGGGTGGAAGCTATGCAGCTTGAGCTACTTCAATTCAAGAAACAGCAAGTGTGGGAGCTTGTTCCATTACCCAAAGGTAAGTGTGCTATAGGCACCAAGTGGGTATTCAGGAACAAAACAGATGAGAAGGGCCAAATTGTCAAGAACAAGGCCAGACTGGTTGTTCAAGGGTTTGCACAGGAGGAAGGCATCGATTATGATGAGACCTTTGCACCTGTGGCAAGACTGGAAGCAATCAGACTGTTCTTAGCTTATGCTGCCTTTCACAGTCTTAAGGTTTATCAAATGGATGTCAAAAGTGCCTTCCTATATGGAAAAATCAAAGAAGAGGTTTATGTGTGTCAACCACCAGGCTTTGAGGACAATAAACATCCTGATTGGGTGTACAAGCTTGATAAGGCTCTTTATGGGCTGAAGCAAGCACCTAGAGCCTGGTATGAGACACTCTCAACCTTTCTTCTAGAGAATAACTTCACTAGAGGCACCATTGATAAAACCTTATTCATCAAGACTGTGGGACAACATAAGCTCCTTGTTCAGATTTATGTTGATGACATCATCTTTGCATCCTCTGATCCAAAGTTGTGTGATGAATTTACAAAGCTTATGAAGCTGAGATTTGAAATGAGTGCTATGGGAGAATTACAGTATTTCTGGGTTTGCAAATCAAACAACTGGATGATGGAATCTTCATCCATCAGTCCAAGTATTCTAAAGACTTGTTGAATAAGTTTGATTTACAACCTGTAAGCCCTGTTCTACTCCCATGAGCAGCATCACACAACTAGATGTTGATCAGAAAGGTAAAGCGGTTGATGAAACCCTTTACAGATGTATGATTGGGTCCTTGATGTACCTTACAGCTTCTAGACCAGACATCATGTTTTCAACATGTGCTTGTGCTAGATTTCAGGCTGCACCTAAAGAATCCCATTTGATTGCAGTCAAAAGGATCTTTAGATATCTGCAAGGTACCCAATCACTAGGACTTTGGTATTCAGCTGGGCATTCATGCAAATTAGTTGCTTTCTCTGATAGTGACTATGCAGGATGCAAAGTCACCAGAAAATCCACTTCTGGTGGTTGCCAATTCCTAGGCAATTGTTTAGTTTCTTGGCAGAGTAAGAAACAAACATCAATTGCTACATCCACTGCTGAAGCTGAGTATATTGCTGCTGCAAGCTGTACCTCTCAAATACTCTGGCTTCAGAACCAACTTCTGGATTATGGCATTACTGAGACTAAGACTCCATTATTAATGGATAGTGCTTCAGCTCTTTGTATTGTTAAGAATCCAGTCCAGCACTCTAGGACCAAGCATATTGAGATCAGACATCATTTTATCAGGGATTGCTATGAGAAAGGTCTGATTGATCCTAAGTTTGTGCCTAGTGCTGATGAGCTTGCAGACATTTTTACTAAGCCTTTAGATAGTGCCACATTCCAAAATTTGGTACTAAGGCTTGGTATGCTGCAGCTTGAATGATTTGACCTATGCTGGTACTCTTAGTTCACAACTACTGAAGAGCAAAGGTCAAATATAAGTACTGATGAGTAATTTAGTCTTCAGCTCTTTCACAACTACTGAAGACTAAACTGACTCAAAGTACTGATGTACATTATTTATTAAAAAACAACTGATGTAGTGAAGTGGATTACAACTACTGATGTATGATTTTCAATAAATAAGTACTGAAGAACAAATTTTGCTCACAAGTACTGATGTGTAATCTTACACAAATACTGAAGACAAAATTTGTTCACCAGCTCTGAAGAATATTTCATCAGCACTTGTTGACATCTGATCACAAGAGCTGAAGGCATAAATATTCACAAGAGCTGAAGGGTCGATGAAACATCTGAAAGTCAGCCAAAGAGCTGATGAGTAAGTGTGGAGGCTAGTATGAAACAACTGATTTGACGGAAACAGCTGATGAGTAATTTCTCATCAGCTGATAACAACAGCTGATGTTTCATACACAAACAACTGAAGGACAAAACCATGTCTTCAGTAGTTCACAACTACTGACATCAGTAGTTCACAACTACTGAAGGCTAACACCAAGTCCTCAGTTGCTTACAACAACTGAAGCAATACCATGTCTTCAGTAGTTCACAACTACTGATCTCAGTAGTTTACAACTACTGAAGGCTAACACCAAGTCTTCAGTTGTTCCAACGTCTGAAGAAGAATACTAGGTCATCAGTAGTTTATAACTACTGACGACTGACAGTAACTCTTCAGACGTTCACAACATCTGAAGGACAAAACCAAGGTCTCAGTAGTTTCAACTACTGAAGGCTAACACCAAGTCCTCAGATGTTACAACCACTGAAGGTTAAAACCACGTCATCAGCTGTTACAACAACTGATCACTAACACCAAAACCTTCAGTAGTTTTCTTTCAACCTTTGCCCTACCCTATAAATACCCCACCTTCAGAGCATTTACTCCTCACTTGACCTAATCCTTACAAACCTCTGAAATTCCCATACACCATTAATGGCGAACATGCAACTGAAACCTCGACACAACTGTGTCGCCCACCTTACAAAATCGCCATTATGGCCCAAATTTCACCAAGCCGTTGATCTTATGCATGACTCACCATATAAAACGGCTTTTCTCTTGAACCCCACTCTATACACCGACTCCTTGACGGAGTTTTGGACAAATGTCAACGTCCATACCGGAGAGCAGAATGCCGAGGTCTCCCTCCGGTCCTCCGTCAACGGCAAACCCGTGGTTATCACTCCAGCTGCTCTACGCCAAACCCTAGAGCTGGAGGATGCCACTCACCCAACTTCCTACCCCAAAGGTACCCTGGATCTTTCATTCACATCCCATGACTATCAGGGTAACCTCTCCGCCTCCACCTTGTTGAAGAAACATTTCCCTGACCCTCAACGCTTGATCTTCCATATGGTGAATGTCTGTCTGGCTCCCAAGACCTCTTCATGGGACCAGATGTCCACAAGGTGGCAGCAGGTATTGTATTCTATCCTTGAGAAACAACCTTTAAATTTTACTGATCTTTTATTTTTGGAACTCAAGGACATGGCCACAAAACCTTTTTCCAACCGTTGGAACTTGTATCCACGGTTCATAATGGCCATGATCGAATACCAGCTTCAGGCTGAGGGACTAGTTGGCACTGGGGTCCCTGCCATGGCTGTTCAAGCTGAGGTATACTCCAGGCACAACACTGACCCCACACTCAAACAGGCTGGCCGGCTGCGAAAACCCACGCAGCTGGAACCCACAGCCTCCACCTCCAAATCCAAAGTCCCCACCAAGCCAAAAGCCAAAAAGAAGCCCACAAAGGCTACTCAGGGAGATGAGTCCCCTGAGGATGCCCCTGCCACACAAAGGCAGGATGTGCCTGCTGGTTCGATTCTCCCAGCAGGTACCACGACTCCACCCACCACAACCGCACAGGCTTCCTCTCAACAGGAGCCTGATGCAACCAATTTTGGGGCAACCACATTACTGGGGTCTCTCTCACTTGAGGAGACTGCCATTGAAGAGCACAGTCCTCCCCATGTGCATACTGCTTCTAGCCCACATACTGAGGAGACCGCCCCACTAAGCCCAACATTGGTAATAGCCAAAGTGCTGACCGATCTGAGCACTCCACCCTCTCCCCAGAAACCTATTACACCTGGGGAGACTCCAACCGAAGAGGGGGTGGGCACAAGTGCTGATCGGAGCCCACAGCACAGAGAATCAGTTCACTCTCCCAGTGTGGCTAGGGAGAGAGAACAATCTGGTGAGGCTGCCACTTCCCCTGCATCAACATCTGAGCAGGGTGAAGATGGTAACATCACTAAGACCTCACCAGAGGCAATGGCCGATGATGGATCCAATCCTGAGGCCAGAAGTCCCCAGTACCATGAACAAGGGGCACATGTCATTACTGAGCCACACTCAGGACATGTTCATCCTGACAATGTCAGGAGGTCAGGTGATTCAGCTCATGCTGATGATGACCTGAGCTTCTTCTACGATGTAGTAGCTCAAAACACTATCCTTGAGGATGAGATAAGCAGACTCAAAGAGCTGCTTGCTCAAATGACTCAGGATAGAAGTCCATCTGCCACCACTACCCCACAGATGGCACCTTCACCCGAAGGTCTCACAAACACTGAGCCACTCCCACAAACTCAGCCACCAGCCCCTGCTTCTGGCACTAGCTCTCAGGGACAGAACCCCCTGAGCAGCTGGATGCTATCCTCCAGAAATCCCTGCCTCTCATCACACCAATCCTTAAAGATATAATTATTCAAACCCTTGATGAGAGGCTTCCCACATATATACAACCCATGGTGGAGGTTGCCATATCTAAGGCTCTTGCTGATAGTCAAACCCAACCAATGCAACCAAAAAGGGGGAGACATCAGTGCAAGACAAGAGGAAGAGGGGAGAGGAGGAGAAAGAGGCAGAGAAAGAGGTGGTGGTAGAGAGGGAGTTGGCTGAGGAGAGTAGTAGGGTGAGGGAGAAGGGGAAGAGGAAAGTGAGGGAGGTAGAGCATATAGAAGTGGCTGAAATCCAAAAGGATTTCAGTATCACTGATAAGAATAAGGGAGAGGGAAAGAAGGTGGCTGATCCTGATCTAGCAGCCCTTGTCAAGGAGGCTGATGCTGAACATAACCGTTCAATGAACAAAGTCATTGAACAGCTGTTCAGGCAAGGCTTTGACAAGGACACTGCCTTGCTAGATCAAGAGATCAGGAATATGGAGAGGAGAGAGATTGAGTACCGATGGACTACTCATAGCCAAGAGGAAAGACAAAAACTTGAGGCTATGAGTAGGTTCACTTCGAAGTACCTGGGCAGACCAGTCCTTGATGTTAAGGCATGGACCAGGGACAAACTCTTGGCTATAACCACCAAGATTTGTTCGGCTGGTGATTTTACAAAGGGACTGGTCGCAGAGGCCTTATCTGAAGCCGGTGCTGGGAACAGGACACTGCTAGTCAAGCTAACCAAACCAGCCCTTATCTCTAGGCTGCTAGCAGTGCCTGCCAACACTCCCACACCAACAACCCAACCACAACCCACAAAACCAACTCCTTTACCACCAAAACCCGCAGCCAATGATCCACCCTTGAAGAAGAAGAGAAGGGTGCTGAGGCTGCAAGATGAAGAAGAGGATGATGAGGAGGATAGCCTGCCACTCTCAGCAGTTATACCTCTACCCAAAGCCAAACCACAAACCATCAATCCCACCTCACAGCAGGACACTGTGAAGGTTAAGTTAGAAGAGGAGGAGCAGCAGAAAAGACATGATGAGGAAATGCTGAAAAGCATTGACAAATGTTATACTGCTACCACCTCTATAATAAACATGCAGAGAGAAGCTCTGAGGTTATTCACCCTCAGACAAACCTTTCAATATGAAAGGGAGAGGGTGAGAACTTGGCCTGACCCAAGGGTGGCTCACAGGATAGTCAAGAAGGACATGCCTATGAGATACAAAAGCCAACTAAAGAGAATCGTAGATGAAGAGATCTCTGTGGCTATTGTAATAACACCCTGGGAAATAGTAGATGAATTCGAGAAAGCTTATAGAGCCGGCCAATCACCCTTTTCAATGTTAGATAATAGGGTGGTTAGGAAGGGTCTGGTCTATAAGAAGCTTGAGAATTTTCATAGGAATGAGCTCACTTTGTTGTTAGAGGGTAAACACCCTGATGAGTTTGCATATAGGCAAATCACAACACTTGAGCTCAAAAATGGAAGACAGGTCAAGTACCTCTCAGAGCTGTACGGTCGGGAGGGGTTATTCGAAGGTGAGCCTGAAGACCTGTCCAAAGAAGAACAAATGATCTTTCTTCAGGCTTACTGTAGAGAATCTTACCGATTGTACGTGGGAGGTAGATCTCATGGATGGGGCAACAGCTCTGTGTCCAATTCCCCAAGACAGAGCTCCATCCATACTTAGCCAAACAAACACTTGAGACTACCTCTCTGGCCAGTGCTTATCTGGGTCAACTTCTAATCTGATCTAGAAGGAAATAGACCAATCATTATGCCACCAATAAGTGGGACATCCAATAATTAGAGGTTTTGGCTGCATTGGTTCAGGGGGAGTTTGTTGGACCAAAAGAACCAATGAGCCAAGATCAGGAAAACCTCTAAGTCCCACATGCCACTGCTACAACTGCTGAAGACTCCCATCAGTTACAATGTTCTCTTGCTTGAATGTCAGACTCGAGAACATCTGAAGACTCTCATCAGCTATTGTGTTCTCTTGCTTGAATGTCAAACTCGAGAGCATCTTAGCTCCAGCCTTCTGCTGTTATGACAAAGTCTGAAGAACAAAGTATGAAGATCAAAGAACTGAAGAATATCAGCTGAAGACTCCAAGTACTGAAGACCAAGTACTGAAGTCTGAAGTACTGATCTTACAAGTACTGAAGACTTCAAGTACTGAAGACAAGTACTGAAGAATCAAAAGCTGAAGAACTAAAGAACTGAAGACCTTCTACTGAAGCACAAAGTCTGAAGACAAAGACTGAAGACAACAACTGATGATATCTACTGAAGTCATCAGTTGTTATATCATCTGAAGCCAAGTCTGAAGACCAAGTACTGAAGACTCAGAGTTTGTCACAACAACTGAAGAAGTCTTCTTCAGTTGTTGTAGTGGTTTTTCTTTTTCAGTAGTTTATTTGTTTCAGTAGTTGTACAACAACTGAAGAGCATGTCCTTCAGTTGTTATAGTATCAGTAGTTATAAACGACTGAAGAGTTTGTTCTTCAGTCGTTGTAGGATTTCAGTAGTTTACTTTTGTCAGCACTTAGGAACTTTTGTAAGAAGATGTCAGTTGTTGACATCTTCAGTAGTTTTATGTTTTGACAGCTGTAATTTGAATATTCAGTGATGTCAGAAAAGGACATCACCACCATGCTTTTGCCGCCTATATAAGGATGGCAAGCCATACAGTTTTAATTGCCGAAACGTGCGACCAATAGAACATTTATTGCTTCGCAGAACTCTTCTCTCTCTATGTTAATGCTTTAATTGCAATATCTTTTATGTTCTTGCTTTAATTGCTAATTAATGTGCTAAATCCGCTGCAAACATAATCTAATTGATCAACACGAGAGGCTGAGATCCTGTCATAAGTCATATAAGATCTATTCTGAAGGCATGATCCTCTACTAGCACAACATAGTCCTAAATTATCTCTCTAGTATTTATAAGTCTACCATTAGCCCATGTCATAACATGTATCCACATATTTATTGTCAAGTCCAACTTAGTTATAAAGGTCAAAGTCACTATGTCTTGGTCCTGTCAGGCATTATTGACACCAATACCAAATGCCTCTATGAATGGGGTTGCCACATTACCTTGCGCTGGGTTAGCATAAGTTACAGGCCATATTTTGAATTGTTCCTTTGTTTTTGATCGACCATTTAACCTTAAATCCTATTTAACCTCACATATTCATTTTGATGATGCTCCTGGCTTCCACACTCATAATTTCAACGTCGAACTCGTGCCAATTTGACCGTATTAATCAGCATAATTGGGTTCACCAGCACCTTAAAGCCCTTGGCTAAGCACTCTAATTGCTTGGAATTGAAATACACATGACGTGGCGTCATAGTCAGATGATGCAAATTGCACTTATTACACTCCGGACAAGTGCCGACACAGTCCTTCGTTGCTAGCATGACTGCCACATATCCTTCCATGACCTTGTCCTTCCTGTCCATTTAAACACCATCTATCTTACCTGATTCCCTAAAATCCTTCTTCATCTCCAGTACCATTTCCTTCCTCGTTATCAGTCCCACCTTGTCCAACTCCAAACCGCTAGGATCATCACATAGCTCAGTTCAAGTACATCCTTAGTATACCAAAGATGTTTATATATAGGGTTCCCCATATTGTTCCCATCACACCAAATTTATACCAAGAATGACGTTTAAACTGGTTACATGACATCCGCTTATTCAATCAATCGTAATGCTAGAACATTCAAATAACCAATGGCCTAAGTTTGAAGATCAGCTCGAACAAGGCAACATATGTACAAGGAGTGTCACCTTTCTACTTTAAATCTTCAAAGACCAAGTATATTTGAACATGTAGTCAGTTTCCAGGATCATAGAAACAAAATAGGGAGCAACTTCTCATAGCCACTGGGCTAAAATGTCATAGTATGATTCCCATAAATGCTCAAGATCGGTTTGTACTTATGAAAAGATAAAGGAGATAGATGTTTCCATATCATTGATTATCATAAGAACAGGAACTCTAATGTCCCATGTATAAAATGGAAGATTCGTACTAACTATGACATTATCTCATGAAAGGTTTTGCTAGATTTCGCATGCACTGCAAATTGTCATTACGTGTGCACCTGTAATGGTAATTTGCTTTACATGGTCACCCCTAGCTTTGCTGCCAGAGTCAACGCATCTTGTCAAGTACATAGTGTTATCCACGAATAGAGAATCAAGGATATGGTCACTAACCAAAGGTTAAGTAACCAAATTCGCACTGAGGAATCGATTAAGAAAGCATTCACTTGGGTGAGGAACAGTCAAAGAAATCCATTTAGTATAGTCTGAAATGCAATAAATTAATCATCTGACCTGAGTATACCATGGCTCTTATCTGTTAGTGTCACATCAGCTAGCATGTTCATCTGCTAAGATTCAACTCACATCATAGGCATCGCCAGCTGATACACATAATAAGTTTGGCTTAATGACCCAGGCCCTTTAAAACAATCGGCATCACTTATCAATCAAAACCAAATAATAATCAAGCGCATAACGAGAGGACGTCCTTACCTAATACTTTCTCAAGGTATGCACAAATAAGACAACAACCAAAATTTTCCAAATAAGAATATCACAGATAACATATAAAGTAGGCTACATGCCACAACAGATAATGCACACAAAAAATTCACATGCATAAATATGCACACATAATCCTATTATGCATACTAGATGTGGGTACTTAAGTTATAGTCTAGGTCGAATAATCCACCTAATTCTCTATAACCAATGGCTCTAATATCAATCTGTCACACCCCGCTTATAGCGGAAACACGAGGATGTAACGAATGGGATCGTAATAACCATTGTTAATTAGTAGAGATGAATTAAATGATGTAAGGTCAATGTGTCATGACGTCACCCGACACAAATGGAGACTTATGTCGTAGTTAGTCAATTCCACGACAAAGATAATCAAACAGTCAGTCAAATTTAAATCCCATAACCCTGGAACAAGTAAACGAAAGCATGATCAACAAAGATAATCCAAACAAAACATGATATCAGTAACATAAGACAAGTCTCAAAATGCATTTCCTTAAAGTCATTGCTAAGGCCAGCAACTCTAGCTACGCTTGATGATTAATACCTCAAAAGATATGCTCAAAAGGGGTCAACATATTGTTTATGAGTTCATAGGTTTAAATAATAAACAAAACTTGATGTTGTGTAATAGTTTGGGAGGACGTAATACAGTTATAAGCATGCAATATCACATGTAAACATAAGCCTCATAACTAAACCTATGACGTACACACAGATCTTGTCAGAACATATTCACCCTAGGGCCCGTTCGTGGCCATTTCGGTCTTAACTAGTATACTAACAAACAAGGGTGGGGGTATCAACCCAATAGTACTATCAATACCTATCCACTGGCTCCAACACGGAGATAAATAGTTTTGAATAAAGAACCACACAGAAAACTCATGCATGTACCAGATATTAACTTACAAAATAGTAAACACAACAGTCCCAAAGATTTAAAAAGTGCACAACATAAAAAGGGTGAGCATACTTTTCCCCCTAGGTTTATAAATAATTGTAATGAAAACGGGGCCGCGAAATTCACCTTGAAGTAGCAAAGTTCAATGTCCACAATATTCACGATAACTATAGAACACAAAACACAAAATAATTACTTAAGGTCAAGCTGATCTGGTTGGATGTAATCCTTGAATTCCAGCCATTATTATTTATTCCAACTATTTTTAATAAAGTATTCTTTTAAGTGATAGTCTATGTCCATAACTAATGTTTGTATTCTAAGTGTCGTCCTCATTTAAATGTCTTAGTTTTTAACACCGCTTTAGTCCACTATTTTAATTTTGACATTATCTATTATGACCTTGAACGTCTAGTGTTTATCCTTTAAGCTCAACTGTAACTTCTATTTAGTTAATTAGTTGTAAACCCTTTGTTCTTAATCTTTTAAAAATAATTCAGCTTATTTAGCCGATCGCGCACCTGTCTTGTGTAGATTATCCGGAGGTAGAAACAGTTACGGTTCATCACATAATAGATATCACTGGAAATTTAAGACATGGAAGTAACTCCCAGAAGAAGAAACAACTCAAACGGGTCATGAACGAAGAAGATATGACCCTATGAATACAGCCTATCATTCTGCTCGGATTTGACGATTCGACACCTGAACTTAGATAATGACTTTGGAAGACCAAACGACATTGAAAACGCACAAGACCACTTGGGTTAGATAGATGACTCTTTAAGCTTGAATTTAGATGAAAATTTTGACCCAATTGGATTTATTATGACCAAGTTACATCCACAACAAGTTGACGCAAATTTTCACTCAGTATGCTGTCAGGTTTTCCAGATTCACTTATCAACTACAAGATCTCGATTCCTGTCCCCTTTTGACACAATTCCGGAAAAACTCTCTGTTATAAAATACACGTGACCAATATAAGTAATTAATTCATTTATTAGTGCAATTCTTACAGTTCCATAATAGATTCATCCGGTTTCTTCTCACCAGTTCCAGTTTTTACACGATTAACTACTAAATCTTCCTACTCTTTATTCCTATTGAACCATTAACATAAAATTAATGATTTTTACAGCATTTTACATTCAATCATTCATTAAAAACAAATCTTCAAGGATTTACAACCCCAACCAAAATATATACGAAGAGTCTTACATGTATGAACTAGGGTTCACTTACTTTGATGATCCTACACAACACCCCAATTCCTCAAAAGGATTCATTCGTACATTGGAAGAAACAAAGAAAACATGATGTTAGATGATGGATCACGATGAAAACATGCTTAGATGAGAGACTACATCAAAATCCTTGATTTTTCTTACCGGAAAGAAGGAAGATGGATGATATTGAACAAAGTTCAATCTTGAATGCCTTGATCATTGTAGAAATAGATGGATGTAGATGAACAAGAACTTGGATGATGGAGGTAACAAGGAAGAATAGAGAGGAATTGGAAGAGTTAGGATTTTGCTAGAATGAAAAAAAAAAAGCAAAGGCCTAACCCCTATAGGGTTTCGGCCGAATTCAAGGAGGAGGGGAGGCCCCTCGGGCCCGTGGCCCGACTTATCCAATTTCGCGTCCTCTTGTTCCACGTGTCGTTCACTTTTTATGTTTTTAAATTCTACGCGATTCTATGATTCTAACGAGCTATTATATGACCTATATGATGTAGTTTTTTAATTGTAGCTATAACTTAAGTTCATTAATCAACCTAAGGACAAAACCCATCAAAGCCCGGTTTAAAGTTTCACTTTTTGTCAGTCCATGACCTAGCCCCATGACCATAACGTCACCCTATGCTAATATTAGTATCTAACATCCTGCACCAGTCTTAGGCCCATTAACATCTATTGGGCCTATTAGCACACATCAAGCCTAGAACGTTTAATTTTTAGTACTTTATATGTTCACAGGTATCTATCACACTTTTCACATAACAAGTTAACACTAGGTTAACTCACAAGTCAAAATTTAATAATTAGACCAAGACAAAGTCAAAGAGTCAAAGTCAAAATTTAATAATTAGACCAAGACAAAGTCAAATAGTCAAAGTCAAAAAGTCAAGTCAATGGGTAAAGTCAATGGTCAATACACCTATTTTAGTGATGAATGTCACATGTCCAAAACCCAACTGTAAGGTTACCTGGAAATAGGGCGTTACACCTTCTCGTATCATTCTTTAATGAATATCAATGGATATTGGTTCTTAATCATTTGAAATTTCATCTATATGAACCAATCATCTATTCAATACAACTGCTATATTCAAAAGCACCAAATACTAATACATATAATATCCACTGCCTAGCAAATCTAAGCCATATCTTATCCACATGCTTTTCATGTTTAGCTTGAGGCATAGGCTTAGTGAAAGGATCCGCTAGATTCTGAGATGTGTATATCTTGCTTATCATGTGTCTTCCTATTCTAATACTTACTTTATGTAATGGAACTGTCTGAGTATGTGTTTTGTTTTATGATGTGACCTCGGTTCCTTTGTCTGAGCTATGGCATCGGTGTTGTTGCATGATATCTCGATAGGTTTCCATACGTTGGGCACCACATCAAGATCAATAATGAACTTCTTCATCCAATCAGCCTCTTTTTCGACATGATGTTATGTATTCAAACTCTATAGTGGATTGAGCTACTTAAGAAATTTTGGGTATCATTTATGAACTTTAACCAATTCAAGTTACTAAAATAGAAACTTTTAGTAGAAAAAGTTAAGCAGAAGCATTTCATAGTTAATCTGATTGATTAACCCAAACAGTTTTCCAATTTCATGCGTATAAAAAATTAATCAATCATAAGTAGGTTAAAGATTGAAACCTTTGACCAAAAGCTTAAAGCTTTACTCCGCGGGAGAAAAAACAATCTTGACAGATAATCCTATATAACAAAAGATCCAACCTTTGCAACGGTTGCACCGAGGAGCATGTTCCGGTAATAATGGTGGTGTTATAAGGCAACAATCAGCAGCTGTTTGGTGATGCTATGGTGGCCAACGGTCAAAAGAAGTGATGGTGCTAGTCGACGGCAATGGTGACGGGTAATTAATGTGTAATTAACATTCAATTATATGTAATTTATTCACATATTAAACCCTCTTTATTCCAGTTTTGGTCCTTAATGACTAATGTGTAATTAACATTTAATTACATTTAAACCCTTACGGTTTACTAATTAACTTTTAATTTGTTTAAAAACCATTTATACCATTCAATCATAATACAGTCTATTTATTAATAATTACTTAATAAACGTACAATCGTCGTTAATTTTTTCTATAAATAGTTTATCAGCATTAATTAAACCGTAATTCGTAATTCATAATATAAAACCACTACATATTATTAGTATTCTTCGCCCAATGTGTAACTCATTGAATCGTAACTTAATAATAATGTTGAAATTAACGATGATCGGTCATCTAATGTCCAATAACTACATCGATGTAAATACACATTTACATTGATGAATGAAACAATTACAATAAGGTACAAATTTTCCCTTTTATTCAAAAGCTTTCACTATTTTTTTAATCCCCTTTTCTTAAAAACCCCATTCATTTTAAAATCTTATTAACTTTTCTATATATTATTTTTTTATAAACCTTACACCTTCATATTGAGCGTCTTCATATTTATAATTTAAGTATATTCTAAGTTTCTAACTATGTATATTTTTTTTATTTTTTTAATATACGTTATTACACCGGTATAAGTAACATTTTTAGTGGTGTAGAAACAATTACATTAAAGCAATAAACTGTAAATAACTGAAAAAAATCATCAAGAATATTAAATTCATCAGGTATTTATATCAAAATACAAATACAAACAATCACTACAACAAAGTGGCTATCAATGACTAAATTATAAAAGACTGATCGAATACATAGTATCAATTACTAATATATTAGTTACTAATTATATTAGAAACTGATATTTTTATGACTCATATTAGTGACTAATAATATGTTCCTAATACTTTGACAGCTTATTTAACACAAATTTTAGTCACAAATACGTTTTCATAATAAGGAGATTTGAAGGGAAAGTTTTTGGTACTGAATTTCACTCCCAAATAAATGCTCATATTAATGAAATTTAGTGTCTGATGTAAGAATAAATGCTATTCAGTCTTTGATAAAAAGAGATAATAATATAAACTGAATATTAGTTTTAATATTTCTATATTGGATTGAACTAGGGACTGATAATTAGTCTCGAGTGATTTTTTCGTGCTACAAAATCAATGGCTGATTTTTAGTCTCTAGTTATTTGGCGCAAATCATACCATTTTAAGAAAGACATCGAAGACTGAAAATCAGTTTTAAAAGTTCTTATAAGCAACCTTATTCAAAACTAATATTTAGTCTCTATAAAGTTTTACGGATGAATAAGTATGGAGTATTATCCAGACTCCTAAAGTCAACTAAATTCTATAGTTTCAGGGGAACATATTCACAACTAAAATTTATTCTTAACAGTCATAGAGCAGACTGTAATAAGGATTAATATTTAGTCTCGACTATCTTTTGCCTAAAAAAATAAATGATTGATTGTTAGTTTCGAAATAATTGGTGCATATTATATTATTTAAAGAAAGATATCAAAGACTAGATATTAGTCTTAAAGATCCAATCGACCTCATTCGAAACTGGTATTCAGTCGTTAATAATATTTTATATTAGATATGTAAGGACTGATATTTAGTTTACAATTAATAACATATATTCTATCTTTTCGAGGGAACAAATTAATGACTAACATTTCAGTTTTTTATATATAACACATTGAATTAGGGACTGATATTCATTCATGAATATATTCTATATAAGAAAGGACTAACGTCTCTTAGGACTGATTCTAAAACTTTCATGTATTAATGTAAATGTCTCTTACAATAGTGTAATATTGCAAATGTAAGAAAACGTTACAGTTTTGTAGTGATTGTATTACACTATTGTAAGAGACATTTATATTGATACATGAAAGTTTTAGAGATAAAATTAATTAATGAAACATTTTATTTACACTGTTACGTTGAAAGATAGAAGTCCAAACCTTAACAAAGTAATAAAGTATTTCCAATCAAGATAGAAATTTAAATATTTATATCATCCATGCTTAAGAAACTAGTTAAAATCATAAAAAGGTTAATAATTCTCATAATTGTTGTTATAATTTTTTTTAAATATACATACATAGTATCAAAAGGTAAAACAAGATTAGTGTACGTTATATAGCATTGTCTAAAAGGAAAGAAAACAAACCAAAATAACCAAAAATAAAATCAAAAAGCTTTGTTATTTGCTTCTTAACACCTTATTATTAAAATCAATATAGCAAAATCATCAATAAAAGCATATAATAAATCAGAATGATTCCATATTAGCAATAAAGAACAAAAATATTAACTAAAAAAGGGGAACAACACTTGTTATTCGCCACCGAAAAACATACGCCATGTTACTAATTGTCTGAAAGGGTTCATTATCATTTTGGAGGAAGAAAGTGTTATCTTCTTCTACAAATGTCCGAACTTGGGCAACTAAAATCCTTGTTATTTACCATCTCTTTCACGGATAAAGAAGATCACTAGGAATGGGCTCTATATGTTTTAGGATGTTTCTCGACTGCAAGCTTGAAATTCAAGTTTCATCAACACAAGTACGTATAGTATATATATGCCTAAGTTTTAATTTAATGGAACAATTGGGTTCCAAAAAGTTTAATTGTTTGGCATCAAGAGCGGAAATAGAGCGCATCCTAACATTAAACTCTTTGCTAGAAAGAAATGTTAATATTGGTATAACTAATTGCATTTTTGTGGTGAATATGCTGAAACAAGAATTCATATGATGGCAGGCTATAAATTGGCTTAATTGGGTGTCGTGTCACTCATTTCTCTGTGTTTGACATAGAGAGTTATGCAAAGTACACTAACAGCAGTTTTTTCTCGACGTTGAAAGGAAAAAATATTTATCAAAATGGGTGATTTGAAAAGTATTTATCAAAATAGGTGTTTTTTTATTATTTCTTTAATTTCAACTAATCAATTATGATTTCTTTTGGTTTTTATTCAATCAACCATTATTATTATTATTTTATATTTTTCAATCAGCACGTTATAGTGTATTCATGTTTTTAACTTTCATATATGCATTTAAATATAACAAACAAACAAACAAACATACGTACCCAGTATGTCCTACTGAGAGTAGGGTCTGGGAGGGTAGGTGGTGGCCAGTCTTTCCTCTATCTTGGGAGACAGAGAGACCGCTTTCAAAGAGACCCCCGGCTCGACAACGATAACAACCAAATTATATTATATATATCACATAGGCATACATGACAAAAGAGTTTTGTATATGCATATGCACATCCATAAACAAAATAACCAGATTATATTGCATGCATCACACACATCACATAAGCAATAGCATACTTAAAACAATCATAATGATGATGCAAGCCTCACATAAGCAATTAAGCAAACGTCAGAAAAGCAAACACAACAGCATTGAAACAGGTTAGAGGCAGATAAACTTTACTATGATACTAGGCAAGGAATAAGGCAGATAATTTATACTATGATATTAACAATACAAATAGGGCTGTTAGCACTAAGGCTTCACCTACATTGGACAAATACGTTACCATTAGTAGTCCCTAACTTTTATTCTACGCCTCCACACACTCCTATCCTCGACCATGTGCTCGGAGAGGTGCAACTCTATCATATCCTGGCTAATCATCTCATCCCATGTCAACTTAGGTCTTCCTCTACTCCTCTTACCATCTAAAATGATGCGCTTCACTGCTCTAACTGGCGCTGACATCTATCCCTCTTCACGTGCCCAAACCATCTCAATCTTCCCTCTCGTTTTTTGTCTGTGATACATGCCACCTGTAGCCTCTGTCGGAAGACATCGTTCCTTATCTGATCCAGCCTCGTGTGTCCACATCCACCTTAGCATTCGCATTTCTGCGACCTCTATTTGTCTTTCGTGCGATTTCTTCATGGCCCAGCAGTCTGTTCCATATAATATAGCCGGATGAACTGCCACTCTATATAGTTTTCCTTTTAGTCGTGCTGGGAATCTCTTATCACACAAGATCCCTGATGCTGCTTTCCACTTGCACCATCCTGCCTGAACACGATGGACTACATCACTGTGTATCTCTCTGTCGTCCTGGACGTACGAGCCTAGATATTTGAACCTAGACATTTGTGGGACCGTCCGGCCCTGAATTGTAATTAGGGTGTCCTCTTCATTCACTCCACTGAAGTTACAGTGCATGTATTCCGTCTTAGAGCGACTTATCCTTAAACCTTTGCTCTCTAGTGTCGCTCTCCACTGTTCTAACCTCTCGTTCAGCGCCCTTTTAGATTTTGATATTAACACAATATCATCTGCAAATAGCATGCACCACGGGACTGGCTCCTGTATAGACTTGGTCATCTCATCCAACACTACTGTAAAGAGAAATGGGCTCAATGCTGATCCTTGGTGGAGTCCCACTTCTATTGGAAAGAATTTTGTGTCTTCGACTGGAGCTCGCACGCACATTTTTGCCCCTTCATACATATCCTTGATTATCTTGATATATCTCTCTGGTACCCTTCTATCCCGTAGACTTTCCCAAATGAGTTGTCGCATGACACTGTCATAGGCTTTTTCTAGGTCAATGAAGACCATATGAAGGTCCCTTTTATTTTCTCAATATTTCTCCATTACCCTCCTTATGACGTGTATGGCTTCTGTTGTAGGACGCCCTGACATAAATCCAAATTGGTTTATCGCTATGTGGGTTTCACGTCTAATTCTCGTGTCTATAACTCTTTCCCATAATTTCATCGTATGGCTTAAGAGCTTTATCCCATGTAATTTGTGCAACACTGGGCATCTTATTTTTTCTTATATTTGGGGACTATAACACTGCTACTCTACTGATCCGGCATCTTCCCGGTCTTGAAGATAATGTTAAATAGCTCTGTTAACCATTGCAGTCCCTCTTCTCCAGGCACTTCCATACTTCAATCGGTATGTTGTCTGGCCCCACCGCCTTAACCCTTCCCATTTTTAAGAGCTCGCGTAACTTCCTCGATTGTGATGTTTCTACAATAACACGTATTTGTTGCGTTGTTCATGTTGTTTGATCGATCTCTGTTTGTTGATTAGGGTTCATTACGTTGAAGAGGTTATGGAAATAAGCTTTCCATCTTGTCTTGATGGCTTTAACAAGACCTTTCCATCATCGGCCTTTATAAACTTCACCATTCCCAAGTCCTGTCTTCTACGTTCTCTAGCTTTGGCAATCTTAAACATGTCATGTTCTCCTTCTTTCGTCTCTAGCCGCTTGTACATCCTCTCATAAGCTATGTTCTTTGCCTCTAACACTGACTTTTTCGCCTCTCGTTTGGCCTTTTTGTAGTTATCTTTTAGTTGTGTTCGTTCTTCTTCGTCATTACAACGTAAGAGTTCTCGAAAGCTTGGTTGTTTAATTCTTATTCTCTCTTTTACGTCTTTATTCCACCACCAGGATTCCTTATGACCGATTGTCCTTCCTATTGTAACTCCAAGTGTTTCTGTTGCTGCGTGCATGACTCTAGTGGTCATGCCCTCCCACTTTTGCTTTGCATCTTCCTGTGGCCCAGTCTGGATCATTGGTATGACCTTATCTCTAAAGATGGTAATCTTCTCGTCTTTCAGCTGTCCCCATCCAATCGTAGGTCTACTTCTCTTGGGTGCTTCAACAATTGCTCTCTTCAGGCGTAGATCCGCCACCAACATATGATGTTGAGTCACTACTATCTCTTCTGGGATTACCTTGCAGTCCTTCCACGAAGTACGGTCTTCTCTTCTCATCAGCGAATAGTCTATCTGCGTGTGTCTCCCGCCGCTGCTAAACGTGATTAAGTGCGAGTCACTTTTCTTAAAAAACGAATTTATAATGCCTAGGTCATGCGTCAATGCAAAGTCAAGAAGCTCCCTACCACTATCATTCCTAAGACACATCTTCCATCTTCAAAGGTGCTAAGCGATAAGGTGTCCTAACAACATGCATCGCATTAGGTACCAGGTCAATCTGAGAGTCCATCTGTTATGAAGGAGGCAATCATGCCAAATCCTCCAAGAATACTTCCTGAAATTATTGGACAACAAGTATGTCATCTAACCCTTATTCCTTCACCTTCATGCACATGATTTGAATCTTGTCTATTTTTATCTCTTTCCATGTACATCAAATGTCTCACTATTTTATAATGACATACGAGTAGTCTTATTGCATAAGGTAATCTCAGCCCTATTCTCTGACAAGCAGTCCATTCTCGTGACTTGTCAAAGCTCCTAAGCCTAAGTCACATAAGATCTATTCTGAAGGCATGATCCTCTACTAGCACAACATAGTCCTAAATTATCTCCCTAGTATTTATAAGTCTACCATTAGCCCATGTCATAACATGTATCCACATATTTATTGTCAAGTCCAACTTAGTTATAAAGGTCAAAGTCACTACGTCTTGGTCCTGTCAGGCATTATTGACACCAATACCAAATGCCTCTATGAATGGGGTTGCCACATTACCTTGCGCTGGGTTAGCATAAGTTGCAGGCCATATTTTGAATTGTTCCTTTGTTTTTGATCGACTATTTAACCTTAATCCTATTTAACCTCACATATTCATTTTGATGATGCTCCTGGCTTCCACACTCATAATTTCAACGTCGAACTCTTGCCAATTTGACCGTATTAATCAGCATAATTGGGTTCACCAGCACCTTAAAGCCCTTGGCTAAGCACTCCAATTGCTTGGAATTGAAATACACATGACGTGGCGTCATAGTCAGATGATGCAAATTGCACTTATTACACTCCGGACAAGTGCCGACACAGTCCTTCGTTGCTAGCATGACTGCCACATATCCTTCCATGACCTTGTCCTTCCTGTCCATTTAAACACCATCTATCTTACCTGATTCCCTAAAATCCTTCTTCATCTCCAGTACTATTTCCTTCCTCGTTATCAGTCCCACCTTGTCCAACTCCAAACCGCTAGGATCATCACATAGCTCAGTTCAAGTACATCCTTAGTATACCAAAGATGTTTATATGTAGGGTTCCCCATAGTGTTCCCATCACACCAAATTTATACCAAGAATGACTTTTAAACTGGTTACATGACATCCGCTTATTCAATCAATCGTAATGCTAGAACATTCAAATAACCAATGGCCTAAGTTTGAAGATCAGCTCGAACAAGGCAACATATGTACAAGGAGTGTCACCTTTCTACTTTAACTCTTCAAAGACCAAGTATATTTTGAACATGTAGTCAGTTTCCAGGATTATAGAAACAAAATAGGGAGCAACTTCTCATAGCCACTGGGCTAAACTGTTATAGTATGATTCCCATAAATGCTCAAGATCGGTTTGTACTTATGAAAAGATAAAGGAGATAGATGTTTCCATATCATTGATTATCATAAGAACAGGAACTCTAATGTCCCATGTATAAAATGGAAGATTCGTACTAACTATGACATTATCTCATGAAAGGTTTTGCTAGATTTCGCATGCACTGCAAATTGTCATTACGTGTGCACATGTAATGGTAATTTGCTTTACATGGTCACCCCTAGCTCCTGCTGCCAGAGTCAACGCATCTTGTCAAGTACATAGTGTTATCCACGAATAGAGAATCAAGGATATGGTCACTAACCAAAGGTTAAGTAACCAAATTCGCACTGAGGAATCGATTAAGAAAGCATTCACTTGGGTAAGGAACAGTCAAAGAAATCCATTTAGTATAGTCTGAAATGCAATAAATTAATCATCTGACCTGAGTATACCATGGCTCTTATCTGTTAGTGTCACATCAGCTAGCATGTTCATCTGCTAAGATTCAACTCACATCATAGGCATCGCCAGCTGATACACATAATAAGTTTGGCTTAATGACCCAGGCCCTTTAAAACAATCGGCATCACTTATCAATCAAAACCAAATAATAATCAAGCGCATAACGAGAGGACGTCCTTACCTAATGCTTTCTCAAGGTATGCACAAATAAGACAACAACCAAAATTTTCCAAATAAGAATATCACAGATAACATATAAAGTAGGCTACATGCCACAACAGATAATGCACATAGAAAATTCACATGCATAAATATGCACACATAATCCTATTATGCATACTAGATGTGGGTACTTAAGTTATAGTCTAGGTCGAATAATCCACCTAATTCGCTATAACCAATGGCTCTAATATCAATCTGTCACACCCCGCTTATAGCGGAAACACGAGGATGTAACGAATGGGATCGTAATAACACATTGTAATTAGTAGAGATGAATTAAATGATGTAAGGTCAATGTGTCATGACGTCACCCGACACAAATGGAGACTTATGTCGTAGTTAGTCAATTCCACGACAAAGATAATCAAACAGTCAGTGAAATTTAAATCCCATAACCCGGGAACAAGTAAACGAAAGCATGATCAACAAAGATAATCCAAACAAAACATGATATCAGTAACATAAGACAAGTCTCAAAATGCATTTCCTTAAAGTCATTGCTAAGGCAAGCAACTCTAGCTACGCTTGATGATTAATACCTCAAAAGATATGCTCAAAAGGGGTCAACATATTGTTTATGAGTTCATAGGTTTAAATAATAAACAAAACTTGATGATGTGTAATAGTTTGGAAGGACGTAATACAGTTATAAGCATGCAATATCACATGTAAACATAAGCCTCATAACTAAACCTATGACGTACACACAGATCTTGTCAGAACATATTCACCCTAGGGCCCGTTCGTGGCCATTTCCGGTCTTAACTAGTATACTAACAAACAAGGGTGGGGGTATCAACCCAATAGTACTATCAATACCTATCCACTGGCTCCAACACCGGAGATAAATAGTTTTAAATAAAGAACCACACAGAAAACTCATGCATGTACCAGATATTAACTTACAAAATAGTAAACACAACAGTCCCAAAGATTTAAAAAGTGCACAACATAAAAAGGGTGAGCATACTTTTCCCCCTAGGTTTATAAATAATTGTAATGAAAACGGGGCCGCGAAATTCACCTTGAAGTAGCAAAGTTCAATGTCCACAATATTCACGATAACTATAGAACACAAAACACAAAAGAATTACTTAAGGTCAAGCTGATCTGGTTGGATGTAATCCTTGAATTCCAGCCATTATTATTTATTCCAACTATTTTTAATAAAGTATTCTTTTAAGTGATAGTCTATGTCCATAACTAATGTTTGTATTCTAAGTGTCGTCCTCATTTAAATGTCTTAGTTTTTAACACCGCTTTAGTCCACTATTTTAATTTTGACAATTATCTATTATGACCTTGAACGTCTAGTGTTTATCCTTTAAGCTCAACTGTAACTTCTATTTAGTTAATTAGTTGTAAACCCTTTGTTCTTAATCTTTTAAAAATAATTCAGCTTATTTAGCTGATCGCGCACCTGTCCTGTGTAGATTATCCGGAGGAAGAAACAGTTACGGTTCATCACATAATAGATATCACTGGAAATTTAAGACATGGAAGTAACTCCCAGAAGAAGAAACAACTCAAACGGGTCATGAACGAAGAAGATATGACCCCATGAATACAGCCTATCATTCTGCTCGGATTTGACAGATTCGACACCTGAACTTAGATAATGACTTTGGAAGACCAAACGACATTGAAAACGCACAAGACCACTTGGGTTAGATAGATGACTCTTTAAGCTTGAATTTAGATGAAAATTTTGACCCAATTGGATTTATTATGACCAAGTTACATCCACAACAAGTTGACGCAAATTTTCACTCAGTATGCTGTCAGGTTTTTCAGATTCACTTATCAACTACAAGATCTCGATTCCTGTCCCCTTTTGACACAATTCCCGAAAAACTCTCTATTATAAAATACACGTGACCAATATAAGTAATTAATTCATTTATAGTGCAATTCTTACAGTTCCATAATAGATTCATCCGGTTTCTTCTCACCAGTTCCAGTTTTTACACGATTAACTACTAAATCTTCCTACTCTTTATTCCTATTGAACCATTAACATAAAATTAATGATTTTTACAGCATTTTACATTCAATCATTCATTAAAAACAAATCTTCAAGGATTTACAACCCCAACCAAAATATATACGAAGAGTCTTACATGTATGAACTAGGGTTCACTTACTTTGATGATCCTACACAACACCCCAATTCCTCAAAAGGATTCATTCGTACATTGGAAAAAACAAAGAAAACATGATGTTAGATGATGGATCATGATGAAAACATGCTTAGATGAGAGACTACATCAAAATCCTTGATTTTTCTTACCGGAAAGAAGGAAGATGGATGATATTGAACAAAGTTCAATCTTGATTGCCTTGATCATTGTAGAAATAGATGGATGTAGATGAACAAGAACTTGGATGATGGAGGTAACAAGAAAGAATAGAGAGGAATTGGAAGAGTTAGGATTTTGCTAGAATGAAAAAAAAAAGCAAAGGCCTAACCCCTATAGGGTTTCGGCCGAATTCAAGGAGGAGGGGAGGCCCCTCGGGCCCGTGGCCCGACTTATCCAATTTCACGTCCTCTTGTTCCACGTGTCGTTCACTTTTTATGTTTTTAAATTCTACGCGATTCTATGATTCTAACGAGCTATTATATGACCTATATGATGTAGTTTTTTAATTGTAGCTATAACTTAAGTTCATTAATCAACCTAAGGACAAAACCCATCAAAGCCCGGTTTAAAGTTTCACTTTTTGTCAGTCCATGACCTAGCCCCATGACCATAACGTCACCCTATGCTAATATTAGTATCTAACATCCTGCACCAGTCTTAGGCCCATTAACATCTATTGGGCCTATTAGCACACATCAAGCCTAGAACGTTTAATTTTTAGTACTTTATATGTTCACAGGTATCTAGCACACTTTTCACATAACAACTTAACACTAGGTTAACTCACAAGTCAAATTTAATAATTAGACCAAGACAAAGTCAAAGAGTCAAAGTCAAAATTTAATAATTAGACCAAGACAAAGTCAAAGAGTCAAAGTCAAAATTTAATAATTAGACCAAGACAAAGTCAATAGTCAAAGTCAAAAAGTCAAGTCAATGGGTAAAGTCAATGGTCAATACACCTATTTTAGTGATGGATGTCACATGTCCAAAACCCAACTGTAAGGTTACCTGGAAATAGGGCGTTACACCTTCTCGTATCATTCTTTAATGAATATGTATGGATATTGGTTCTTAATCATTTGAAATTTCATCTATATGAACCAATAATCTATTCAATACAACTGCTATATTCAAAAGCACCAAATACTAATACATATAATATCCACTGCCTAGCAAATCTAAGCCATATCTTATCCACATGCTTTTCATGTTTAGCTTGAGACATAGGCTTAGTGAAAGGATCCGCTAGATTCCGAGATGTGTATATCTTGCTTATCATGTGTCTTCCTATTCTAATACTTACTTTATGTAATGGAACTGTCTGAGTATGTGTTTTGTTTTATGATGTGACCTCGGTTCCTTTGTCTGAGCTATGGCATCGGTGTTGTTGCATGATATCTCGATAGGTTTCCATACGTTGGGCACCACATCAAGATCAATAGTGAACTTCTTCATCCAATCAGCCTCTTTTGCAACATGATGTTATGTATTCAAACTCTATAGTGGATTGAGCTACTTAAGAAATTTTGGGTATCATTTATGAACTTTAACCAATTCAAGTTACTAAAAATAGAAACTTTTAGTAGAAAAAGTTAAGCAGAAGCATTTCATAGTTAATCTGATTGATTAACCCAAACAGTTTTCCAATTTCATGCGTATAAAAAATTAATCAATCATAAGTAGGTTAAAGATTGAAACCTTTGACCAAAAGCTTAAAGCTTTACTCCGCGGGAGAAAAAACAATCTTGACAGATAATCCTATATAACAAAAGATCCAACCTTTGCAACGGTTGCACCGAGGAGCATGTTCCGGTAATAATGGTGGTGTTATAAGGCAACAATCAGCAGCTGTTTGGTGATGCTATGGTGGCCAACGGTCAAAAGAAGTGATGGTGCTAGTCGACGGCAATGGTGACGGGTAATTAATGTGTAACTAACATTCAATTATATGTAATTTATTCACATATTAAACCCTCTTTATTCCAGTTTTGGTCCTTAATGACTAATGTGTAATTAACATTTAATTACATTTAAACCCTTACGGTTTACTAATTAACTTTTAATTTGTTTAAAAACCATTTATACCATTCAATCATAATACAGTCTATTTATTAATAATTACTTAATAAACGTACAATCGTCGTTAATTTTTTCTATAAATAGTTTATCAACATTAATTAAACCGTAATTCGTAATTCATAATATAAACCACTACATATTATTAGTATTCTTCGCCCAATGTGTAACTCATTGAATCGTAACTTAATAATAATGTTGAAATTAATGATGATCGGTCATCTAATGTCCAATAACTACATCGATGTAAATACACATTTACATTGATGAATGAAACAATTACAATAAGGTACAAAATTTTCCCTTTTATTCAAAAGCTTTCACTATTTATTTTAATCCCCTTTCTTAAAAACCCATTCATTTTAAAATCTTATTAACTTTTCTATATATTATTTTTTATAAACCTTACACCTTCATATTGAGAGTCTTCATATTTATAATTTAAGTATATTCTAAGTTTCTAACTATGTATATTTTTTTATTTTTTAATATACGTTATTACACCGGTATAAGTAACATTTTTAGTGGTGTAGAAACAATTACATTAAAGCAATAAACTGTAATAACTGAAAAAATTCATCAAGAATATTAAATTCATCAGGTATTTCTATTCTATTTAATCTAAAATGTCGGTGGACAGTTTGGATATTTCTCACAAATAAAACCCAAATCCACTTATCCTTCTCCTCCTCATCCTTCTGGCTCTAATCTCACCACCCGCAGTCGATTTCACTGGTGGAGGCGGAGGTCGGGAGGCAGAGGTCGGCGCCGTAAGAAATCCCTAATCCCCAATCATGGATGCTATTCGAGCTGCCGAAGAGCAGTACCGCAAGTCGAAAGAGGCGAAAGAGGGTGTTTTGGGCTGTTCTGGACACTGCGCTGTCTTTGATGTGCTTCACGGCGCCTCAGGTAAGCTTCGATTGAAGTACAGGTCGGGAACGGCGTGTCGATGATGGCAGTTTTTGTGATTTTGCACCGTTGGAGGTGAATTAGGGTTAAGGATGAATGGATTATTGTTGTTTTGGAGGATACGGTTCCTGCCTTGTATCAACTGAATCAGAAACCGCGGTGAATGATTTCTACCAGCTGCTGGTGGATGTTTTGATTAAGTTGTGTAGGTATGGATCTGTAGTTGCAGGTTTGTTTCGAATTTGATGAGATTTGTTGTGTTTGATGTTGAGTGTGAATTCTAATTTTGTGAGAGAATGTAGATCTCTGTAGTTTTTTATATATTTTTTTATTATTGCTTATGTGAATAGTGGATTACATTGATTTGTGAAGTGTTATGCTTGACATTGCAGATGGAAATGTGTGTATCGATTCACTTATTTGATGCTAGCTGATTATGTGGCAAATGTGTTTTCTGAAGTTGTTCTTCAATTTTTTTGATGTTTTATAGGTCAAATTACTGAATTAGTGCATCGAGATTGACTTGACACCGAATTCTAAATATCTGCAATGTTGAATGCGGTGTGTTATGCTATAGAGACTGAGATTGCTATTGTTCCCTTCATAAAGTTCTGTTTTTGCAAGTTCTTTAGGTGAGAGGCAAATTAGAATAGAAGCCATGTGCTATGCCTTTCGTTGGTTTTGAATAGTAATGGTAATATATGTTGTTCAAAAGCATGTTTCGGGGTTGATTGTTCGGTGAATACGACTGTCTCGGTGTTATCTTCGTCGATAGGGTGTAAGGTCTTAAGGTTTGGTAAGTCTGAGGTTGATTATCTTCGTTTCAACCACCGGCGGCGTCGCCTTTGTTTTATCCTGGAGTTACTGATTCGGATTCGTCGGTTATTGCTACTGGTTTCTCGAGGTTACGTGTGCTCAGGCTTCAGAATTGCAAAGGTTTTTTATTTGCTTTTTTGCTTTTGATTGTTTGGTTATGATCTTTTCTCTCAGGCGTGAGAGATTTTCAATTCATGTTTTGTGATGATTTGGTTAGAACCTTGGACTTGAAGGTGCACACAGAGGTTTTGGTTTGGGCCATGAGTTTCTTAGGCATACCGAAAGATGTTCGGCTCTGGTATACCTCTTTTTATATTTGGTTTACATTTTTATTTCAACTTCTACATGTTTATTACTAAAATTTGAGAATTATGACTGAACGGGTGGACTTGCTTTAATAGTTACTCATTTTAACCTGAACTATTTTGATCCGTGACCAATCCACCTATTTTGTCACTTCTAATAGTTATTTATCTACTATAACACACCTTTAATATTTGATGCTTTTTAAGTTATTATCGTGAATTAATAATTGTCATAAAAATGGAGGCTTAGGTACACATTGTTGATGGCTCATCTCAACAACCAGAGTATGAATACGATGCAGTTCGACTTGAACTTGAATTGTTTAATCCTGAAATTGCTGAAAAACCGTATTTGGTTGCATACAACAAAATGGATCTCCCTGATGCATATGAAAAATGGGAATTATTCCAGAAAAACCTTCAATCACGTGGGATTGAACCTTTTTGCATCAGTGCAATATATAGACAAGGGACTAGAGAACTGATTACTGCTGCTTATGAGCTTGTACGCCAACGAATTGAAGATAAAAAGGAGGAAAGTAAGAAAACTGTATTTTTTTAGATATAATTCGCAAGCAATTGTTCATTTAAAATAATAATAATTTTTTATGACTTTTAACATGTGTAGGTTGGAGAGAGCCTGCACATCTTAGTCATGTGGCTGAAATGGTGAAAAAGCAACGAACGGCTCCCATTAATGAATTTCAGATCTCTCATGATAGCTCTTCCAATACATGGCACATTGAAGGAGCGGGCTTGCAACGGTTTGTTCAAATGACTAATTGGAGGTAAGTGTAGTACTGTAATCTACTTATATATATTATATATATTTTTGTTTTTTTTTTGGTATTGATGATCTTGAAATCTACCTGTTCTGCAATACATATATGGATTCTGATAGAAGGTTTCAGCACGTACTAGAGGCATGTGGTGTTAACAAGACGTTAATTAAACGTGGCGTCAAATAAGGTGATACAGTCATCATTAGTGAGGTATGCATGCTACTTCTTCTCAAACAAATTTCTTAAAGTACCCCCAGCGGCCTACCCCTCAATAGCAAACAAGAAGAAAAGAAGATAGGAATTTTTCTTTCAAATGTGAACAACTTTATTGACTGTTTTATTAAAAAGGGTCAACCAACCAACATGCTCATTTTGCTTCATATATAAATTTTACACACATGTCAGACTTGTGCGAATTGATGTCGTTTTGTTTATGCTAGATGGAGATGGTATGGCATGATTCTCCAAACAGTTCCGGCCCTAACAGAAAGATCTCAACAGACTCTGTGAAGTGGGTTGATTGGAAATAAACCCATGCGTGGTTCGAGACTTTGATAAATCGTTTAATATAATCAAAGAAAGGTGCTGATTATTTATGAAGGTTTGCATTGTCCAACAAAACCCGCCTTTATACTTATGTTTATATCACGACTTACACATCGGTTTTGGATAATCAATTTTGCTGCAACTAAACTGATTATCCAAGGGTTGGTTAATCTGCAGGGCTTTCTGCTGGTATGGCTATTGGGATTGTTGGTGATGCTGGTGTTAGGTAATTCTGTTTGATCTTACTTGCTTTGAATCTATGATATTGTTTTATTGTGATTACATCGAAGTTAATGTTTTCATTGCTAAGATTGTTATATATGGTCAAATGTGTAGAGTTTTGTATCTTGCTAATATCCATTGCTGCCTTATTGGTTTTCAACATGTAGTAATGGAAATAATGGAATTCAACTAAGAAGTCATTTGTTTAACAGGCTAACAACTCTATGGGCTTGCCCTCATCCGCATAAGCTATTACAACAGAGTTATTCATAGCTTAAGTATGACGAGGAACACCTCATCCGAGACTTTGTTTATGTTTTGGTATTTTCTTTATTCACTGATGTTGCTTTAAACTAGCGTACACAGTTTTTAAACCACTGACATTTTGACCTTACATGTAGTTGATGTTCTTAATCATAAACGATACCAGCCAATACCACTTTTTTTTTGTGTATTTTGATGAGCCGATAAAATCACATGGATTGTATACTAGTGTGTGACACCCATGGGTAAACGTCTTTTAAGGTAAACATGGATTGTAGTTTAGTGTGCGACACATTGATATCCATGGGAAAATTTACATCTAATTGATTTTTTTATTTAATTTTAGTGTGTGACACCCCTGGTTCAACGTCATATTCATCATTTGTTTTCTGTTTCCTGAATTGATAATGAAAGTTTTATGTATTGTAAATAACTTTGATAAGTCGGGATATGTTTGGTGGTTTGTTGTCTGCCCTAATTGGATCCCTACAGTGACGGTACGTCTTTTGTTTTCCGGGTGTAGCTTGCTACCATTAACTGTAGCACACTAACCTATTTGTAACCGGTGACAAGGTGATAATGGCTATGATGATTGTGACAGAGACCATGTATCTCCTGGCGTGGCATGATCATGGAGGGTAAGTGAGATGTTCTCCACTTCCGTCCTACAACGCAGCCATGTCGATGTAATAGGTATATCTGAGCCGAGGCTTTTGAGCACATCTGATTTGGTCATTGTTATTTAAACAGATCCAATGTTATCAGGTCACAAGTAGAAGCATGTTCATCATTTGTGCATAAGTTCTTTCTTCGTAATAGAAGCTTTAATATTTTCTCTTCTCTTTTCATAACAGAGATTTTCTTCATAACAAAATACAACTGGATGAACTGAAGCGTACATATGAAGAAGTGCCAGAATTTTTGTAGGATGTGCTATTTGTTAAGTCCTGTTACAATTTGTTTTGAAGCATTCAGCATGATATTCAATTTTACAATTGTTTTAGTTGACTTTATCAAGTAACGTTGTGTATCTGTTGTGCTAATCTTATTATACCACTGCATAACAGGTCTCATCATTGGTGCTTTCATGTCTTCTTACATGTCCAGACACAAATTGCTTCTACAAGTTGTTTATATAAATCAATCAGGTATGTTATGATCTTTTTGCCATGTTTGATTTTCTCTTGCACTTTAAGGAAACGAAAAAAACGCTCTACAGAAGACACTTCGAACCCTATGTAGTTTCTTACAGTCCTTTGATACCCCGTGTGTAACCAACGAATCTAAGTTAGAATCATCATAGAGTTGTACTCACTAATAGAGGTTATAAGCAATAGTGAGGTTATCTGTTGAAGTACAAAACCTAATAGAGCCTATCATCAATAGTGAGGTTATCATCATTTTCAAGTGTTGCATTTGAATTTTTTCCCTTTAAAAGAATCTGTTTTTTGCTTCTTGATTTTATATCATATGTATCATGTATGACGCTCCGGGGTCAAACGCTGAGCCTAAACCGTCTCAAAATAATGCCAAATGACAAGTGTATTGATCTCCCCGCGGCAACGCGCGGGAGAAATTCCTAGTTTATATCAAAATACAAATACAAACAATCACTACAACAAAGTGGCTATCAATGACTAAGTTATAAAAGACTGATCGAATACATAGTATCAATTACTAATATATTAGTTACTAATTATATTAGAAACTGATATTTTTATGACTCATATTAGTGACTAATAATCTGTTCCTAATACTTTGACAGCTTATTTAACACAAAATTTTAGTCACAAATACGTTTTCATAATAAGGAGATTTGAAGGGAAAATTTTTTGGTACTGAATTTCACTCCCAAATAAATACTCATATAATGAAATTTAGTGTCTGATGTAAGAATAACTGCTCTTCAGTCTTTGATAAAAAGAGATAATAATATAAACTGAATATTAGTTTTTAATATTTCTATATTGGATTGAACTAGGGACTGATAATTAGTCTCGAGTGATTTTTTCGTGCTACAAAATCAATGGCTGATTTTTAGTCTCTAGTTATTTGGCGCAAATCATACCATTTTAAGAAAGACATCGAAGACTGAAAATCAGTTTTAAAAGTTCTTATAAGCAACCTTATTCAAAACTAATATTTAGTCTCTATAAAGTTTTACGGATGAATAAGTATGGAGTATTATCCAGACTCCTAAAGTCAACCTAAATTCTATAGTTTCAGGGGAACATATTCACAACTAAAAATTTATTCTTAACAGTCATAGAGCAGACTGTAATAAGGACTAATATTTAGTCTCGACTATCTTTTGCCTAAAAAAATAAATGATTGATTGTTAGTTTCGAAATAATTGGTGCATATTATATTATTTAAAGAAAGATATCAAAGTCTAGATATTAGTCTTAAAGATCCAATCGACCTCATTCGAAACTGGTATTCAGTCGTTAATAATATTTTATATTAGATAGTAAGGACTGATATTTAGTCTACAATTAATAACACATATTCTATCTTTTCGAGGGAACAAATTAATGACTAACATTTCAGTTTTTTATATATACACATTGAATTAGGGACTGATATTCATTCATGAATATATTCTATATAAGAAAGGACTAACGTCTCTTAGGACTGATTCTAAAACTTTCATGTATTAATGTAAATGTCTCTTACAATAGTGTAATATTGCAAATGTAAGAAAACGTTACAGTTTTGTAGTGATTGTATTACACTATTGTAAGAGACATTTATATTGATACATGAAAGTTTTAGAAATAAAATTAATTAATGAAACATTTTATTTACACAGTTACGTTGAAAGATAGAAGTCCAAACCTTAACAAAGTAATAAAGTATTTCCAATCAAGATAGAAATTTAAATATTTATATCATCCATGCTTAAGAAACTAGTTAAAATCATAAAAAGGTTAATAATTCTCATAACTGTTGTTATAATTTTCTTTAAATATACATACATAGTATCAAAAGGTAAAACAAGATTAGTGTACGTTATATAGCATTGTCTAAAAGGAAAGAAAACAAACCAAATAACCAAAAATAAAATCAAAAAGCTTTGTTATTTGCTTCTTAATACCTTATTATTAAAATCAATATAGCAAAATCATCAATAAAAGCATATAATAATCAGAATGATTCCATATTAGCAATAAAGAACAAAAATATTAACTAAAAAAGAGGGGAACAACACTTGTTATTCGCCACCGAAAAACATACGCCATGTTACTAATTGTCTGAAAGGGTTCATTATCATTTTGGAGGAAGAAAGTGTTATCTTCTTCTACAAATGTCCGAACTTGGGCAACTAAAATCCTTGTTATTTACCATCTCTTTCACGGATAAAGAAGATCACTAGGAATGGGCTCTATATGTTTTAGGATGTTTCTCGACTGCAAGCTTGAAATTCAAGTTTCATCAACACAAGTACGTATAGTATATATATGCCTAAGTTTTAATTTTAATGGAACAATTGGGTTCCAAAAAGTTTAATTGTTTGGCATCAAGAGCGGAAATAGAGCGCATCCTAACATTAAACTCTTGCTAGAAAGAAATGTTAATATTGGTATAACTAATTGCATTTTTGTGGTGAATATGCTGAAACAAGAATTCATATGATGGCAGGCTATAAATTGGCTTAATTGGGTGTCGTGTCACTCATTTCTATATCTTTGACATCGAGAGTTGAAGCAAAATAACTAACAGCAGTTTTTTCTCGATGTTAGAAGAAAAAATATTTATCAAAATGAGTGATTTGAAAAGTATTTATCAAAATAAGTGTTTTTTCATTATTTTTTTATTTTCAACTAATCAATTATGATTTCCTTTTGGTTTTTATTCAATCAACCATTATTATTATTATTTTATATTTTCCTCGATCAGCACATTATAGTATATTCATGTTTTTAACTTTCACATATGCATTTAAATATATAATATAATAAAATAAGTTTAATTCACATTTGTTTTTTCTCTTAAGTCGTACCTTTATATCCTCGTAGGAAAAAAAAATTTACTAGTAAACATTACGATTGTTTTAAACATATAAAAAATTATATTGTTGCCATTTTTAATTAATTCAGTTGACCAAATAATATTTTTTTTAATTAAAATGGTACTATAAATTTTATTATAGTCAAATTTATACTTAAAAGGTTTATTAAAATAATAAAATAGGTTTTTAATTTTTACAGGTCATGACAAGATATGTTCGGGAGGAAATTTATTGAAATATATAACTCATAATTTATTAAGTGTTATCTTAGTAAAATTACAAACGTGGATTAAATAGAAGCAATATACCATTTTCTAGTAATAAATACTAAATTTAATTCTATTTATGTATTTAAAATTTTTAATTATATTTTGATCCTCTTACTGTAGTTGTAAAGTCTCGAATAGATTTATTAATTATAAAAAATTAAAAAAGTTAATTGAGAAAAAATATATAAAAACAACAATAAATTGATTGAATAAAAAATTAAATGAAAAGAATATAACAGATTTGTCAAAAATAAAAAAGTAAGAAAACACTCATTTTGTTAAATATTTTTCAAATCGCCCATTTTGATAAATATTTTTACCCCCGACACTCTTTTGGAAAAAAACTCGCATTCACAGTTCAATTTTTATATTTATTCATATAATTACACTAAAAACACTATATTATCTTTTAATTAAATAATATTTTTATACCTTTATCATTACATTTTCTCTCTCCTCTACTCAAAACAATTTTAAAAATATTAAAAGAATTATAAGAGTTGAATAGTAATTCCTTAACATTAAAGATTCAATAATAACATTTCTTTCCCTCTACTCATAATCACTCAAAACTACTCCATATAATATAAGGATTACACTCACATAAATATACCAAACGGACTGTGAATGCTCTAACACGCCTCGGGTTCGAAGAAGAAAAAGTGGTATAGTCTATTGCTTTAACATCCATTGGTGTTTATGGAAATCAAAAAATTGATGATCTCCTTAATTAAAAAAAAAGCATTATCCTCGTAGAGGATTTGTAAATATACGCAGTCCATGAGTTTTTTTTGTGTAAAAAACCATATAAAGGAATGTAAATTTCATGGGAGCAATGGTGCGTTTTTTATTCATGTGATATGGAGGTTAGATAATTGTTTTAGTCAATTGTATTCATGAATGCAGCTTGGTCTAGCTCTTTACTAGTACATTGTTAGACGTTAAAAAAAGTTAGGTATTGAGTGAGACCACTCACAACCCATTTAACATCCTCATCCATATAATTATATTAAAAAGTATTATTTTTTTCAATTAAATAATATTTTTATATTTTTATCATTAATTTTTCTCTCTCCTACAATTACAACCATTTAAAATATATTTAAAAGATATAAGGTTTTCAAGTGTGTTTTCAAAAAATACAGATTGAACAGTAATTTTTCATATACTTCACTTACAATCACTTATAATCATACCGTATAATATTTGAAATACACTCACATTAATTTAGGAAACGGGCTGTGAATGCTCTGAATGTTTGTTTCCGATAATAACAATATTCATCTTCATTTATGTTTATGCCTCGTCATGAACCATTACATATGGTAATCCTGATCTTTAATTGTAGTTTTTGTTTTGGTGTAAGTAAGCAACCATCGTATAAAGACAATTAAAAATGAGTAAAATGTTATTTCGTCCTGATGTTTCGTTAAATTTATAATTTCAATCCAAAGCTTTTTTTTTTGTCAAATGTTGTTATTTCAATCCATTCCACTAACACTATTAGAACCTTCGTTAACATTGAGGGTAATTAGTCTTTTTCAATGCCCTAATTATCCAATTAAAACAAAGTTACCAATTAAAATAAAACTTGACAACAACAGACTTCAATAGAACAAATCATGACAAAATCAGACATCAATCTCACAGCAGTCCTCAATCAAACAATGGTACCCGTTCGAACAAAACATGAAAATTAATTGAAAGCTCATAGCAAAGCTCAATCGAAGGGCATGGATTGGGGTTAATCAAAGCTTTTAACTCTAAGCATCCGGTCACATTAGTCGCTTCATGTGTTTTTTAGTTTTCGTTGGATATTAATTGGTTCATTTGTTTTAATTGGATAATTGAGATGTTGAAAAAAACTAAAATACCCTCAATTTTAACGGAGATTATAATGGTGTTAATGAATTGGATGAAAAACATTTAATAAACAATTATTAAAATGACAAAAAAAACTGTGTTTGGATTAAAATGACAAATTCAACGAAACATTAGAGATGAAAATTACATTTTACTCAGAGAGAGATGAGTAATGAGATATGAGAGGCTTTAATAATAGAGTATAATCTATGTAATGAACAAAATGTAATTTTTTTTTTTTGAACGGCTAGTTAGTTGTTAGTTGTTAGTATCACCAAGTTAGTAATATTCACCCCATGTCAAGGTTTAAACTTTGGACCTCCAAAAGAGGCAAAGCCTCCCACCTCCCCTTGACCACTAGGCCAAGAGATCATTGGTGAATAAAATGTAAATGCTCTTAAAAGTCTTTAATTATAGTGATCCTGCGTATTAAACTGCGTTAAAATGAAGTAGCATTTCCGGGTGTTAGAACCAATTAGAGTTCCCGCACGCAGTGCACTTGGCATAATACTCGTTACAGTTATTTAAAACAAAAACACCAAACTCTACCTGAATGAATTGATAATCATATAACCTGACTACAAACTTCAATGAAGTATGCCAACCCAAACACCACTATATAACAAGTGGCAATATAACAAATCTAAGGAAAAATTGTAACACTTGTTTTCATCCATTTTTTAACTATAAAATATTAATATTATGTTGTATAAATCGTTAGACGTTAGTCGGACGGTAAGGTATCCACTTGGGGATAATCAGGACTAATAGGAATAATCGGGATTAATTGGTTTGAAGATTTATATGTATTTTTTATAAATTATATATATAATCAAGATTAGTATACTTTAAACATAAATAATCAAAAATAAAAATAACAATCAAATACTTCAAATATCAAATAGTTCAAAACGTAATAGTTCAAATACTTTAAATATCAAATAGTTTAAAGTTGAGTAAATAGGTCGGATTTATAAGTTAATATAAAGGATGGTTGCAAGTGGAGGTTAACTTTTAAGGGCTGGTCGGTGTATTGTGAATGTCAGTTAGGTTTAGGGGGTGTTTGATTTCAGCTGACCCGGCTGACCCAGCTAACTGGCTGACTTGGTCAGCCGGTCAGCCTGTTTGATGTGCAGCAAACTCGAGCTAACCGGGTCCTGATCGGTTGACCCGGACCTAGATTTCAGAAGGTCTGACCGAGACCACAACAACCAAAAGACCTGGCCTGGAGAAGAAAAGGGGCTAGGAGCACCTCCAACCGGCGACCCACTCCTCCGCGACCGGCGACCCTCCTCCGCGACCGGCGACCCTCTCCTCCGCGACCGGCGACGGAGCACCCTCCAACCGGAGCACCTCTCCCTCCAGCGCCGCTCTCCTCCGCGACCCTCTCGCCCCCAATTTCACCTCCCCTTCTCGTCGCTGCTGTTCAACCGCCTCCACCCCGCCGTTGCATTCCGACCCATCTCCCCTTCTCGCCCCAATTTCATCTCCCCTTCCCTGTTGTCCGACGTCTCCATCTCCCCCGCGGCGAGGATGAAGAGATGAAGAGATGAAGAGATGAAGAGAGTAAAAGGGAAGAAGATGAAGATCATGATGATGATGGTTTTGATGGTGTTATGTTGAGGATGAGGTTCAGGAATATAGAAAAAGGGTGTGGGGGTGGGGGAGGGAGGACGGGTAGTGGTGAGGGTGGGTTAGGATTTTTTTAATAGATTATAATTAGGTGTAATTGCAATTCAATTATAATTAAGTTTCAATAGTAAATGAATTATAATTAGATGGAAATAATATTAAACAAACAAACAAACAAAACCCAGTATATCCCACTCAATGAGCAGGGTCTGGGGAGGGTAGGTGTAAGCGAGTCTTTCCTCTATCTTGTTAGGTAGAGAGACCGCTTCCAAAGAGACCCCCAACTCGATAGCAAAAGCAATAATGATAGGAAGACACCGTAAAATAAATCATACAACACCTAACATACAGTATATAAAATAAAACAGCTGAAGAATTAGAGCAAGAAAAAGCATACATCAGAGGGACAGGTAGAATCACCGCTAAAGAGCAGATGTGGACTACGTACACATCAGGCCCCCGTAACAATTCTACAAAATGATAGATGGAAATAATATTAAATTATTAAATTTACGTTATCTAATTTCTCGACCATTGATTATTTTCTTTACGTTATCTGATTTACATTTGTTAAATTAAAGAATAATAATCTATGAATGGAAATAATATTAATAGATTATTATTCTTTAATTTAATAAATGTAAATGACTAAAAAATGAAATCAGATAACGTAAAGAAAATAATCAACGGTCGAGAAATTAGGTTAACAGTGTCACCCTGGAACACAGTTACGATATTAAATGATATTCATTCAGCAGAGTCAGTCAGATGGTAAATCAAACAGCCAAGTTTCAATCAGATGCAGACTCAGTCAGGACTTCTTACTGGGTCAGCTTCTGACTCAGTCAGATCTTACTCAGTCAGCGTAATCAAACAGCCCCTTAGAATTAAATAAATGGGTCAGATTTATAAGTTAAAAAGCACAAATATTTGTGTTGACTGACCTTGACCGCCTATTAAAATTGCTCCGATTACTACCGATTAGTTCCGGTTAGCACCGATTATTGCCGCCTAGGACAAACGGTCAATTTTTGTACCGATAAGCTGAAATCGACAAGGTAATGAGCCGACTACCGATTAACAACACTGCTGCAGGCAGCCACATAAACTGAGATTCTGAGAATGAGACTAAACTTTCATTATGAAACTCTACTGATACAAGAATTGTCCAAAATGTTACAATATGCAACTTTACCAGCAAAAAACCTACACTCTGATCGACACTTCCACGGCTTGTAGAAACAACCACGACTCCTTAATTACGTTACACACCTAGAATCTTAAAAAGAAAAAAAAAACTCAATATGGCAGGGTAGAGTTTTCGGTTTAATATAACACGGAAAGAAAAAATGAGTCAAGCAGCTGTGGTCGTGATTGATTGGTCAGCCAACCACTGCCAAACTCTCACTTCTCCTGTTCCATCTCCGGTGAAGAAAATATTAGGCCCAACATGTATAGTTCGAATCTCTTGTTTTGCGTATATCTTTCCCCTTTCGGCAAACCTAAAATTGTGAAAGCAAAACAGCGATTATATTGGTTAAAATGGAATGTGTCAAGGTGGCATGAGGCATATTTAAATGCTTACCCAACCTCTTAAATCATATTATTAGATTAGTATGTTGAAAATATCTAATGCGTTTGCTATTTATAAAAGATTAAGAACAACAAAACATGATATGCATGCACGCCAACATTCTCTGTTTTGACCCATTAAGAGCATGGCAGTACCACCTATCATGCCACGTCTATTGATTTACCTAGTTTCCCGAATAAAAGGAACACTGAAAACTTACGATGGCAAGTCATATGCACGAACAGCATTGTCATTGCAAGCGCACAGCAAGACTGGCTTGGATTCTAGATCATGCATCCCGCATAAACTGAGCAGGCCCTACACGTGAAAAAGAGGACATTAGACTGCATGAAATAATATAAACAAAGTAATAAGAAAAGAAAATAAGTCAGCAGCTGTGGAAACATTGTACCACTACTTTTTATGGTCCAAGTCTCTAAGATGTAAAACAATATTGTTTTAAGAAGATAAAAGTTCACATGCTAGGCATGTGCCTCTCTGAAGTTTCACAAATGAAATACCGAATAAATTAAGGGGTTGTTTGGCAGCATCTGAATCAGCCTCTTAATGGTTCAAATGTCTGAATGGTTCAGCACTTAATGGTTCAGACTGTTTGTTTCGCCAGCAAATGTCTGAATGCAACAGCGGAGCTTGAACTCTTCCGGAGGGGGGGCGGGGGCGAAATCAACTTTTTTTAGGGGGAGTGAACTCGATATTTATATAAAAATTTACACTATTGGGCCAAAAATTTACACTATCGAATTGAAATTTAACATTACTAACGAAAAAAATAGGCGCCGGCCCCTATGATGCTTCGCCATTGTCTGAATGGTTCAGACATTTGCCTCTGAATGGTTAAGCATTATACTAATGCTGAATGGTTAAGAGGTCTAATACTGAATGATTAAGAGGTCTAATACTGAATGGTTAAGACCTCTTATCTGAATTGGTCAGACATTTGCCTTTGAATAGTTAAGCGATATACTAACTCTTAATGATTCAGACCTCTTAATGACTTAACACTTAATCGTTCAAACTTCTCATTGGTTCAGCACTTAATCATTCAGAAATTGCCAAACAGCTCCAAACTAAACCCAACACTTTTATATGAGTAAACCAAGGAAGTAAATAAGACTGATAAACTTTCATTCTGAACTGCAGAGAGACGTCATGTAACCATCTTCTAACAAGTAGACTGCCATACCATATATGCAACAAACATGACATTTTGACCATAAATTCATAAGATACTCCACAAAAGCGGATTTATTATGCAAAAACAATGGACGCTTGAATAGGCCAAGTAACAAATCTCCATGGGATGACCAGACCTCCTTGCTAGTGTGCATACAGGGGTTTGTTCAATACGGATTTTGTTTTAAGTAGCATAAGTACTTATAGTGCATGATAGATATAGTGGGAAAGACAGTGATAATGCTGTTACAATACCACCTTATGTCATAGTTAAAGCAACAGGTTCAATTGTTCATGTTTTCTCGTGGTTCTCTACGTAAATTTGGTTTTGTTTTGAGTTTACATAGTAGTTTGATTAGTTAGCAACAGTAAAAATAAATAAAAAAAGAACCCGAGATATTTCTTGTACTCGTGTAACTTTTCAGTAAGTAGTAATTTATCTACTTCCTAGTTCCTAGTCTAATTTTTATCAAAATGCGATCAAGCACGCTGAAAGGATATGATATTATTGGTCTAGCCATTTTACCATTATAGGTGAAATAACAAAAAATACAGTTTCAACTTTCACAGAGTGGAGCATTGGAAGGACCACGCGATTAGGCCCTTAGTCCTAAGTCATCTCAGGTTTCGTAGAGGTCACAAGATCTCAAAGACCAGCATCCAATAACAACAGAAGACAAAGAAAAGAAACCGAGCCAATGAAAAAGTATCAGTAACTCAATAAATTCAAACTTCAATTTGTATGTGATAATCAAAAAACCCGAATAGAATGGCAATTATCATTACCTACCCTAACAAAAAGCTACTAATCATCCTATGGAGAAAAAAAAACACATTAATGGGTCATATTAATTGATGTACCAACAATTATTTATTAGCCTACCGCATTTTGAATTTTTGATTCATTTTGGGCTCATTTTCATTTATGGGTCTTTAACTTAACTATATTTTATACACAGTTTTACCTCACCTCAGTTTATCATCCCTTTAGTAATCTATCAAATTTTCATGTATGGGTCCTTTACTACATTTTAAACTTTTAATTAATGTTTGAAATAACTTTTATTTGTAATTTATATATTCTTATGGTGTTTGTTGAAAACTTGAAAATTTTGTAATTTTTAATCCGACCCGTCCTAATCCGGACCCATCTTGACCCGATACCCAACCGACCCGCCCATTTTTGCCAGGTCTAATTTCAGCAGTTTTAGTGCTCATTAGCCCTCATTGGTGCTCAAGGTTCAACACTTTGTTTTCATTTGGTTTCACAGAAAGTGTGAAAAGGCCTACTCGTGTAATTGTGTGTAATACTAAACGGTACCTTCTTAAAAATTGTATTTGCCATGAAACAAATAATAACCAAAGATAATTGGGTTTTCCCCATAGTTACCGAAAACGGTCAGGGACTCACGATCCCCGTATTGGTACGATTTGTACCGGAACGGAATACGTACCGTACCCAATCACTCTGGTACGACGGTCGGGTACGAAAACTCGATTGAACCATAAGCCGGCCAATTCGCGATTGCAGACAACCAAATCGGTGTTCCAAATACATATACAAAACGCTCCGATCGATTTTAATACTTGAACTGGATCGCAAAACCTAATAATACTTGAGGGATAACAAATTCTCAAGTGATTTCCCTCAAATTCAAGCAATTGTTGTTGCTCGGTGGGAGAAAATGACCATCACACTTCATTGTTTGGGGTTTGCTTTGAACCCAAAGTTTATGATAAATACTATCTTGAAATGATCGCACCGGGAGGCGTTGAAAGAAAAGCTCCTAACAATGACAAAGAAGTCATAGTTGATTAGTTGGTGTTATGAAAGCTTTTCAAAGAATAGCGGAAGATGAAAATGAACAAAAGGTCTTAAGAGAACAATTTGCTATGTTCCATATGAAAAAAGGAATTTACTCTAGAGCCGCAACACAAGCCATGTTGTTACAATGGATGTAATTGATTGGTGGGCTACTTATGGATCAGAGACTCCTGAGTTGGCGGAAGTAGCAAAGAAAGTACTATCCCAACCAATTAGCAGCTCGTCGACGGAAAGAAATTGGAGTACGTACTCCTATATTCATAATGTAAAGCGGAATCGTCTCAATTGTAAAAGAGCGGATAAACTTGTGTACATTCACTCAAACATTAGACTCCAATCACGTTTTTCCGAGTCTTATAAATCTGGCCCTAACAAAAAGTGAGACATCAATCCCGAAAGCGCTTATATAGAAGGTTCAAGTGCAAGATTAGAGGATATGGCTTGGAAAGATCTTAGTGATGAAGGTGTTGAAATTGGTAAATGAAAGAGACAAAGGCTAGATTAGGATTTTTAGTTTATGTTTTTTTTTTATTTTGAATTTCATGTTTGGTATTTTATTATTTGGTTATTAATGAATTTGGTTATTTCTGTTTATATTTTGGCACACCGTACCGGACACCATGGTACACCGAACCGGTTCAACCGAAAGATGCTTCTATGACAGCAAAGTAGAAAGCAAAGCTGGAGCCTTAGTTCCCTTAAATTGGCCTCATCCGCATCACAGCATTCAACGGAAAGATGCTTCTATGACAGAAATCAGCAAAGTGGATATTGATTTTTGTTCTTATGCAAGAGGTTACTTGATTGAAAAGGCACTATAAGTAAGACCCAAAGTTAAGAGGCTCAACAACAGAAACTATAAAAAGAAACTAGAAATCTTAGACTGCCTAAAAATGTCAAACTTTCCATGTGGATAGTTAACCTAGAGGGTAAAATTAGAAAAATCTAACTATGAATTTTGCAAAAACTTTGTCTTTCTTCCAAGTAGTCCAAATATTATAGATAATTGTGAACATTTTTGCTTCGAACAAAACAAGTTTTATCACTTATTCACTTTAATTTCAGGGGGGAAAAATTTCGAGTACCAAACCAAACACTAAATAATACAGATAGGTACAATAGCGAAATAGTAAGTAGGTAGCAACACACAAATTTCACCGAATATCTAAAGGCCTTCATGATCAAGTAATATGGAAGTCATCCCACAGATAGGTACAGTAATCTCTTACAGAAAATCATCACCAAGCCTCTTTTTCCTGATAAACATACCTCCTGAATTACTATGGGTGCATGATGTTTCAGTGTCTTTTAGAAAAAAATGATGACAAGCAAAGATACCACCAAGGCAAGCCATGTGTACACACAACAAGCATAACAAACAAACAAACAAACAAACCCAGTATATCCCACTCAAGAGCAGGGTCTGGGAGGGGTAGGTGGTGGCAAGTCTTTCCTCTACCCAGATAGGCAGAGAGACCGCTTTCAAAGAAACTCCTGGCTCGATACAAAAGCTATAACGCAAGCGCATCAACATATAATCACACGTACGATATATGATATATGGTATATGGTACAGCACACATCATACAACAAACATTAGAATATCACCAAAAGGAAGTATAAAATAACAAGCATGCGTCAGGAAAGCAGCAAGTTTCCCCTAAAAAGGTCCAATCATACTACATACACATCAAGCCCCGTGACAAGTAAACAAAGTCCTTTCCTAGCAACAGAAACCACTAAAAGTCCTTACTTTTAATTCTGTGCTCAGAGAGGTGCAAGTGTTCCATATCTCTCCTAATTCTCTCTTCCCAAGTCAACCTAGGTCGTCCTCTACTCTTCCTACCATCTATGATGATGTTCTCCACTGCTCTGACCGGTGCTGCCATTGGTCTCCTCTTGACATGTCCATACCATTTTAATCTTCCCTCTCGTATTTTATCTGCAATAGAAGCCACTTCTAACTTCTGTCGAAGCACTTCGTTTCTTATCCGATCTAGTCTTGTATGGCCACACATCCACCTTAGCATTCGCATTTCCGCAACCTCTATTTGTTTCTCGTGCGATTTCTTTATGGCCCAGCAGTCTGTTCCATATAGCATAGCTGGGCGTACCGCCACTCTGTATAGCTTTCCCTTAAGTTTTGCTGGAAACCTCTTATCACATAGGATCCCTGATGCTGCTCTCCACTTGCACCATCCTGCTTGGACACGGTGAGCTACATCGCTGTGTATCTCTCCGTCTTCCTGCAGGTACGAGCCCAGGTATTTGAACCTAGATGTCCGTGGGACCGGCATGCCCTGGATACTGATTTGGGTGTCCTCTTCGTCGTCGCCACCAAAGTTACAATGCATGTATTCCGTCTTAGAGCGACTTATCGTTAATCCTCTGCTCTCTAGCGCTGCTCTCCACTGCTCTAGCTTTTCGTTAAGCATCATTTTAGATTCTGATATTAAGACAATATCATCCGCGAAGAGTATGCACCACGGGACTGACTGTTCTATTGACTTAGTCATCTCATCCAACACTAGTGCGAAGAGAAATGGGCTCAATGCCGATCCTTGGTGGAGTCCCACTTCCACTGAGAATGAGTCCGTGTCTCCTACCGGTGCTCGCACACATGTTTTTGCCCCGTCATACATATCCTTAATTAATTTGATATGCCTCTCTGGTACCCCTCTATGTCGTAGACTTTCCCAAATTAGTTGTCTAGGTACACCGTCATAGGCCTTTTCTAGGTCGATGAATACCATATGGAGGTCCCTTTTCTTTTCTCTATATTTCTCCATTATCCGTCTTATGACGTGTATGGCTTCTGTTGCAGAGCGTCCTGGCATAAATCCAAATTGGTTTATTGCTATCTGGGTTTCCTGTCTAATTCTCGTGTCAATAACTCTTTCCCATAGTTTCATCGTGTGACTCAGTAGCTTTATTCCCCTGTAGTTTTCGCATCATTGGATATCTCCTTTTCTCTTATATATGGGGGACTATGACACTGGTTCTCCACTGGTCTGGCATCTTCCCTGTCTTAAGCAAACAAACACAAACAAACCCAGTATGTCCCACTCAAGAGCAGGGTCTGGGGAGGGTAGGTGTAGGCGAGTCTTTCCTCTATCTTGTTAGGTAGAGAGACCGCTTCCAAAGAGACCCCCGACTCGATAGCAAAAGCCATACTGATAGCAAGACATCATACAATAAATCATACAACACATAACATACAGTATATAAAAAGCCATACCGATAGCAAGGCATCATACAATAAATCATACCACACATAGCATACAGTACACAATAAATCATACAACACATAGCATACATATATCATAGGAGCAGGTAGAATCACCGTTAAAGGGCAGATATGGACTACTTAGACATCAGGCCCTGCAACCAGACTTCAAATACCCTTCCTGCCTATAGGTCGAACTAGAAGTCCTTAATTTTAATTCTACGCCTCCACTCACTCCTATCCTCGATCATGTGCTCAGAGAGGTGCAAGTGTATCATATCTCGCCTAATTACCTCATCCCAAGTCAATCTAGGTCTTCCTCTACTCCTCCTACCCTCTAAGATGATATTCTCTACTGCTCTAACTGGTGCCGCCATTGGTCTCCTCTTGACATGCCCAAACCATCTTAATCTTCCCTCTCGTATTTTATCTGCGATACAAGCCACTTCTAGCTTCTGTCGAAACACTTCGTTTCTTATCCGATCAAGTCTTGTGTGTCCGCACATCCACCTCAGCATTCGCATTTCCGCTACCTCTATTTGTTTCTCGTGCGATTCTTTATGGCCCAGCAGTCTGTTCTATATAACATGGCTGGACGTACTGCCACTCGGTATAGCTTTCCCTTTAGTTTTGCTGGAAACCTCTTATCACATAGTATCCCTGATGCTGCTCTCCACTTGCACCATCCTGCTTGAACACGATGCGCTACATCGCTGTGTATCTCTCCGTCCTCCTGCTAGTACGAGCCCAGGTATTTGAACCTAGACGTTTGTGGGACCGCCATACCCTGAATACTGATTTGGGTGTCCTCTTTCGCCTCACCACTAAAGTTACAATGCATGTATTCTGTCTTAGAGCGACTTATCCTTAAACCTTTACGCTCTAGTGCTGCTCTCCACTGTTCTAGCTTGTCGTTAAGCACCCTTTTAGATTCCGATATTAAGACAATATCTTCCCTGTCTTAAAGATAGTGTTAAATAGATCTGTTAGCCATTGGAGACCCTCATCACCCAGGCATTTCCACACCTCAATCGGTATGTTGTGTGGCCCCACCGCTTTAGCCCTTCCCATTTTCTTCATAGCTCTTTTAACTTCGTCAGCTGTGATGCTTCTACAATAGCATTGGTTTTGTTGCGTTGTTTGGGTTGTTCTATCTATCTCAGTTTGTTGATTTGGATTCCTTATGTTAAATAGGTTATCGAAGTAAGTTTTCCATCGTACCTTGATATCTTTCTCGTTTACCAAAACCTTTCCATCCGCAGCCTTTATGAACTTGACCATTCTTAGGTCCTGTCTTCTTCTTTCTCTTGCCTTGGCTATCTTAAACATGTCATGCTCTCCTTCTTTCGTCTCTAGTCGCTTATACATCATTTCATATGCCGTGTTCTTTGCCTCTGACACCGATTTTTTCGCTTGTCTCTTAGCCTCCTTGTACTTTTGTTTTAGCTCTGCGTGTTCTTCCTCACTGTTACATCGTATGAGCTCTCTAAAACTTTGTTGTTTGATACGTATCTTCTCCTGTACAATTTCGTTCCACCACCATGATTCCTGATGACCAACTGTCCTTTTTGTTATAACTCCGAGCGTTTCATTAGCTGCTTGTATGAGCCTAGTTGCCATAACCTCTCACTTTTGGTTTGCGTCTTCCTGTGGCCCAGTTTGGTTCATTGGTATGACTTTATCTCTAAAAATGGTAATGTTTTCGTCTTTGAGCTGACCCCATCTGATCTTGGGTGTAATTCTCCTGTTCCGTTGGGCAATTGGCCTCTTGACGCGTATATCCGCCACCAAATATGGTGTTGCGTCACAACCGTCTCTCCCGGGATTGCTTTACAGTCTTTCCACGAGCCATGATCTTCTAAACAAACAAACAAACATACCCAGTGTCTCCCGCTGAAGAGCAGGGTCTGGGAGAGCCATGATCTTCTCTCCTCATCAATAAATAATCTATCTGCGTGTGTCTCCCGCCGCTACTAAACGTGATTAGATGCGAGTCTCTTTTCTTAAAGAACGAATTTACGATGCCTAAGTCATGCGCTACTGCAAATTCAAGAAGCTCCCTACCGCCGTCATTCCTAAGACCATACCCGTATCCTCCATGCACCAGTTGGAAATGCTCATTATCCCTTCCGATATGTCCATTAAAATCTCCTCCTATGTATAACTTTTCTTCTCTAGGTATGTCAGCTATAACGTGGTCTAAACTCTCCCAGAACGTTTTTCTTTCCGTTTCCCTTAGTCCAACATGTGGTGCATACGTACTAACTACCGTCACTACCTCATCTCCTATTACTATTCTTAACAGCATAATTCTATCATTGTATCTTCTCACCTCCACTACATTATCTTGGAGTTCCTTAGCAACTAGAAAACCTACTCCGTTTTTAGCTCCATCAGACCCTGAATACCATAGTTTATAACTATTGCACTCTTTGCTCTCCCACCTCGCCATCTAGTCTCCTGCAGGCATGCTATGTGGACCCTACGTTTCTTCAGCACATCAATTAACTCTAGTAACTTACTAGTTTAGGTTCCTACATTCCACGATGCCACTCTTAATCTAGAAACCTTATTCCCTGTCCTCGCACCTCTCCTCACCGAACATGATCTCGGGGCAGCATAATGGCTCCTACTATCTATTATACCAGACAGAGTCTACTAAAACCACCACGAAATAAAAAAAAAACACGGACAACACAGAAAAACAACAAATCACAAGCAAGCAGAATTCACACAGAAATAGGGGATGACTCTCCCTGTTAAAAGCAGATGCTGGTACCCCTAACCCAGCCAAGCAGTCTAAATGAGAAGATAAAATAAACAAGCGTAAAAGCAAATATGGGAAGCCGAGATGAAAAGATCTCACCAAAGTACACCCAGGTTAAGGTTCTTCGATTAGGCCCCGATGACCAGTTTGTGAAGGCTGCTGTGTGGGGAGGGGCGATGGATTGGGCGTTGCTGGTGGCTGTGATGGTTGTGGTAGGTGGGTGAGGTGGGATAGGGGGGTGGCTGGTGCGGGTAGGGCGGTGGGGCAGTGTGAGGTTGGTGGATGCTAGCTGGGGTGTTCGGGTAGGCGTTGGATGCTAGCATGTGTTACATAAAATTACATAAAATGAATTGGAAAATAAATTGCTGACATATAATAACCTAGATCATCTTAATAGTCATAACAATGACAATCATCTTTTTATATTGTGATTTACACCAAATTTGTATAACTCTACCATAAACTCAAGGATCTAGAGGTCCTTCATAATGTTCTTCACCAATGATCCAGGGTTGTGTAGCGTATATGATGTTGAACATAAAAGATCTACTTGTTTCAAATTTCCATATTACATATAAGATAATATTCCTAGCATGGTTTAAAAAAACGTTTGAGGCGTGCGCCTCGAGGCGTGCGCCTCGAGGCGCGCCTTGAGGCGAGGCGGCCAAAAATCGTTTATGAGGCGGCGCCTTAGGGGTTCAGCTCGTGCGTACGCCTCTGGTGGCTGAGGCGGTACGTAGATCGCAGAGGCGGGGCTTTCTTTTGAGGCGGTCTATTTTGGGCGGGATAAAAAAAATACCCACAGATGGTAATGAGGTGGTTTGGAACAAAGATGAACAAAGACTGAGATAAAGCATTCGATTTTCACTTTATGTTCGGTTCTGAAACTGACCAAGCCTCGATCGAGAGCTGAAAGCCTTCGATCCTCGGTTTTCATACCTGCAAGCCTTAGCCTTAGATCCGGACCTGTAAGCCTTCGATCCGGACCTGTAAGCCTTCGGTTCTTTGTTACCTGTTGCTCCTAAGAGTGGAGGTGTGGAGGAACGATATATTGGAAGCGGCTGCAAGACTGAAAGTTGTGGTTTGATTTGAGGATAAAGACCTAAATTTTGAGAATGTTCCTTTTATGTGAGCCCAGATTTGTTTTTTTAAAATGGGCCTTTAAGAAGTTAGGTAATGGGCTTAAATAGAATTAATTGGGTAATGGGTTTAAATAGAATTAATTGGGTAATGGGCTTAAATAGAATTAATTGTGTCTAACGTTAACATCAAGCCTGTTAATTATAAGATATATAATTTTTATATTTATTTTTTATTTCCGCCTCGGGTTTACGCCTCATTTCGCCTTGAGGCTTACGCCTCATGAGGCGATGGGGAAAACGCCTCGAGGCTCGATTCCGTTTTTTTAAACCTTGATTCCTAGAAGCATGCAGTAAGATGCAACAAAGAAGTCATAAAAGTAAATAGCTAAACATCTATGTTCACAGCACATGGAAGATCCAACCTACCCAAAAAAGTAATAGGCATAATCTAAATATCGAACAGACTATCCAAGAACACAAATAATGTTGCATATGCAATATCAAGATAGAAAAACATACATGATCCTCACTATGAGTGTAAGTTACTTCCAAGTTTCCACTCTCTGTAGCCGCCCACACCTGCATGAGTAAGTAGAATAAGCAATCATAGGCAATGAACCTTCTACATAGATTAAAAGTGATGTGCCAAAACCTTTATTGTTTTGTCCAGTGAACATGATAAAAGAAATTGATCCCAGCAAAGAACCGACATCACAACATCATTATGATCTGTCAACGTCTGAAGACACTGCAAATTCTCAAGGTTCCAAACCTGAAAGCAAGTTATGCTAATGAGAGAAAGAACTTAGAAAATCAAAGGTTAGCGGTATGTAGAGGTGGTAAAATGAACAACTTTAGTAAAAATGAGTACCAACGAGCACTTTACTTCTTTAGTTTTCTTGGTTTCTATTTTTTTCTATACATAATTAATGTGCTAAACATGACAAAATTATAGTATTACAAGGATAATCATTATATAACTACAAAATAAGTGACTTTGTACCCATTACCCACTTGACCTGTTCAACTTGCTTCCCTTTAAGCTAAAATTTATGATTGTACCCATGTGACCATTGGTGACAAGCATGGTTTAAAAAAACGGCTGAGGCGTGCGCCTAGAGGCGAGGTGCCCAAAAAACAAGTCTGAGGCGACGCATCAGAGGGTTATTATGTTTGTGCGCCTCAAGGGGCTGAGGCGCTAAAAAAAGTTGCTCCTCAGGGGCGCCTCAGAGGGTTTTACCATTTGTTTTTGATGTTTAGACTCTTTGCGTCAGTTTCACACATTCCATGTCTATGTAATTTGTGGTCTTGATCTTTTTGATGAATATGATGATGAAATTTGTTTGTATTTTATTTTTTATAAGATATAAAATTTTTATATTTATTTTTTAGTTCCGCCTCCGGCTTACGCCTCGGTTCGCCTCGAGGCTTACACCTCATGAGGCGAAGGGAAACGCCTCGAGGCTCAATTCCGTACTTTTAAACTTTGGTGACAAGTACAACCTGAATCTACCTGTTTACTCATAAACCGATCTGAATTGCCACCACTAAATTACTATACTACTATTAAGCAAATACATTTGTGTAACTGTCATTGTTTGCCTTCACCTTTTTCACAAGATTCTCTCTCTCTCTCTCTCTCTCTCTCTCTCTCTCTCTCACCGACAGAACCACCACCAACGTTCAAATCACCCCGGCGATCTCCGCCGGCCAAAGCCTCACCGGCGACCTCCGCCGGCAAAAACCAACCGGCGACCTGCACAGACACCGACGCCCTGTGAACAGCCCCCACCGGCGCTCTGTGAACAGCCCACCGGACCTCTGTGATCAGCGCCCACCGGCGATCACAACACCCCCACCGGCGCTCTGTGAACAGCCCACCGCGCTCCGTAAACAGCGCAATCGGAGATCTGTGAACCGGCGATCTGTGAACAGGCACATCGCCCGGCGATTCGCCCCCCCACCACCACATCACTCCCAACCGGAGATCTGTGCAACACTCACCACATCACCCCCAACCGGCTTTCTCCGAACAGCAAAACCGCAGATCTGTGAACAGTTCTCTCGATCTGTGAACAGTCTGTGAACAGGGTACCAACAATCTCCGGTGTATATTGGTGTAATTTGGGTGAGATCGTGAACAGGCTGCATAAACGAAGAACCCTAAATTGGGTGTACATTGGGTGAGATCGTTCTAACTCAGGTTTACATATCTGTTTTACTTGTCTTTCATTATATCATTGGTATAATTTGGGTGCACATATCTGTCCTATCGCAGGTTTACATATCTGTTTTAACTATACCTTTAGTTTATATCTGTTAGTTTAGATTGTTTGGCTGGGTTAGGGGTAGCAGCAATCTGATTTTAAATTGCTACCTGTTAGTGTAATTTGGGTGAGATCGTCCAGTCTCGGGTCTTATCTCTGCCTCTAGTCTGCTCTTTTTATATTTTTCGTTTGGACTGATTGGACTGATTGGCTGGGTTAGGGGTACCAGCACTCTGCTTTTAAATAGGGATTTGATTGTGCCACTCACATTGTCTTGTGATTTGATATATTTCTGTTGCTGGTTGTAATTGCGCTCGTCTGTGTTTTGTTGACCACTGCGTGGGTGACTGCTTTTGTGTTAAGCTTTATTAGTGTGGCATCCTCCTTTTTAAGGTGCGTCTTGTCACATTGGGTGAGTAAGGTATAATAGATAACAGGAGACATTATGTTGCCCCGAGATCATGTACGGTGACGAGAGATGCAACTACAGGGAATAAGGGTTATAAATTACGAGTGGCATCGTGGAATGTAGGAACACTTACTAGTAAGTTATTAGAGATAATAGATGTGTTAAGGAGCCGTAAGGTTCAGATAGCGTGCATCCAGGAGACTAGATGGCGGGGTGGAGGGCAAAGGAGTGTAATGGGTATAAACTATGGTATTCAGGGTCAGATGGAACAAAAAATGGAGTAGGTGTTTTAGTTGCTAAAGAACTTCAGGATAATGTAGTGGAGGTTAGAAGAATCGATGATAGACTTATGTTGTTAAGGATAGTAATAGGAGACGAAGTAGTGGCTGTAATTAGTGCGTATGCACCGCAAGTAGGATTAGGGGATACGGAAAGAAAGAAGTTCTGGGAGAGCTTAGATCACGTTATGGGAGACATACCTCGAGAAGAAAAAATATTCATAGGAGGAGATTTTAATGGGCATATCGGTAAGGACAACGATCATTTTCCGTCGGTGCATGGAGGCTTTGGGTATGGTCTGAGGAATGACGTCGGTAGGGAGCTCCTTGACTTTGCACTAGCGCATGAACTAAGCATCATAAACTCGTTTTTCAAGAAAAGAGAATCGCATCTAATTACGTTTAGCAGCGGCGGGAGACACACACAAATAGATTATTTGCTGATGAGGAGAGAAGACCGTAGCTCGTGGAAGGACTGCAAGACAATACCGGGACAGACAGTAGTCACTCAACATCACATGTTGGTGGCAGATCTACGACTGAAGAGAGCAATTATCCAACCAACTAAGAGAAGTAGACCTACGATCCGATGGGGACAACTCAAAGACGAAAAGATTACCATCTTTAGAGATAAAATCATACCAATGAACCTGAGTGGGCCACAGGAAGATGCCAACCAAAAGTGGGAGGCTATGGCAACTAGAGTCATTCAAGCAGCTAAAGAAACGCTTGGACTACAACAAATAGAAAAATCGGTCATAAGGAATCCTGGTGGTGGAACGAAGAGGTACAGGAGAGGATAAGAATTAAACAACAAAGTTTTAGAGAGCTTTTACGCTGTAATAATGAGGAAGAACGAGCAGAGCTAAAAGATAAATACAAAGAGGTTAAACGAGAGGCGAAAAAGGCTGTGTCAGAGGCAAAGAACACAGCATACGAGAGGATGTATAAGCGATTAGAGACGAAAGAGGGCGAACATGACATGTTTAAGATCGCCAAGGCAAGGGAACGTAGTAGACAGGACTTGAGATTGGTGAAGTTTATAAAGGCCGCGGATGGAAAGGTCTTGGTGAGGGAGAAAGACATCAAGGGGAGATGGAAAACGTACTTCGATAACCTTTTCAACATAACGAACAGTAATCAACAAACGGATATCGATGAAACAAATCAAACGATGCAACAAAACAAGTGTTATTGTAGAAGCATCACAGTCGATGAAGTCAAAAGAGCTTTGAAGAAAATGGGAAGGGCTAAGGCGGTGGGGCCAGACAACATTCCGATAGAAGTGTGGAAGTGCCTTGGGGATGAGGGCCTACAATGGCTAACGGACTTATTCAACACCATCTTTAAGACAGGAAAGATGCCAGAGCAGTGGAGAAGTAGTGTCATAGTCCCCATATATAAGAAAAAGGGAGATGTCCAATGTTGCACAAATTACAGGGGAATAAAGCTATTGAGCCACACGATGAAGCTATGGGAAAGAATTGTTGACACGAGAATTAGACGAGAAACTCAGATAGCGGTAAACCAATTTGGATTTATGCCAGGACGATCTACAACAGAAGCTATACACGTCATAAGGAGGATAATGGAGAAATATAGAGAAAAGAAAAGAGACCTACATATGGTATTCATTGACCTAGAAAAAGCCTATGACAGTGTGCCGCGGAAACTCATCTGGGAAAGCCTACGACTTAGAAAGGTACCAGAGAGGTATATCAAAATAATAAAGGATATGTATGACGGGGCAAAAACGTGTGTAAGAGCACCTGTAGGAGACACAGACTACTTCCCGGTGGAAGTAGGACTCCATCAAGGATCGGCATTGAGCCCATTCCTCTTCACAGTAGTGTTGGACGAGATTACCAAGTCTATAAAAGAGCCAGTCCCATGGTGTATGCTGTTTGCGGATGATATCGTCTTAATATCAGAATCTAAGACGGTGCTTAACGAGAGATTAGAACAGTGGAGAGCAGCACTAGAACGCAGGGGCTTAAGGATAAGTCGCTCTAAGACAGAATACATGCATTGTAACTTTAGTGGTGAGGCCGAGGAGGACACCCAAATCAGTATCCAGGGAATGGCGGTACCGCGGACAGCTAGGTTCAAATACCTTGGCTCGTACGTACAGGAAGATGGAGAGATACACAGCGATGTAGCACACCGTGTACAATCAGGATGGTGCAAGTGGAGAGCAGCATCAGGGATTTTGTGTGATAAGAGGTTCCCAGCCAAACTAAAGGGAAAACTATACAGAGTGGCAGTACGTCCAGCTATGTTATACGGCACAGACTGTTGGGCCATAAAGAAATCGCACGAGAGACAAATAGAGGTCGCAGAAATGTGAATGCTGAGGTGGATGTGTGGACATACAAGATTGGATCGGATAAGAAACGACGTCTTTCGCAAGAGGCTAGAGGTGGCTACTATCACAGAAAAAATAAGAGAGGGAAGATTAAGATGGTTTGGGCACGTGAAGAGGAGAACGATGGCAGCACCTGTCCGAGCAGTAGAGAACATCAGTTTAGAGGGTAGGAGGAGTAGAGGTAGACCTAGGTTGACTTGGGACGAGGTTATTAGGAGGGATATGATAGACTTGCATCTTTCTGAGAACATGATCGAGGATAGAAGTGAGTGGAGGCGTAGAATTAAAATTAAGGACTTTTAGTGGGTTTTGTGGGTGGGAAGGGTATACGGTAATACATGGTCGGACCACACTCGCTAGGTGTAGTTTTTCTCATATACCCTCTTTGGGGGCTACATGCCGTTTTTATTATGATTGTTATTGTTATTGACTGTGTTTTATCTTTGTGTGATATATATCTTTGTGAGATATATCTTTGTGTTGTATGCTTTATCAAATTCTTTATGTGATATATATCTGTGTGTTGTATGCTTTGTATTATGATTGTTATTGTTATTGACTTTGTTAACGAGTCGGGGGTCTCTTCGGGAGCGGTCTCTCTATCTTTCTAGATAGAGGAAAGACATGCCACCATATACCCTCCCAGACCCTGCTCTCCAGCGGGATACACGGGTATGTTTGTTTGTTTGTTTGTTTATTTGTGTAACTGTCCAACTAAAACATAAATTATCAGCTATACCATGTCAAAGTGAACTCACTCGTATAGATTTGTCCATGGAGCCAGAGTATAATCTATTAGCTCCAACAACTAATGTCACAACAGCTGAGGTGTGCCCTTGAAGTGATGCAGCGGGTTCAAAACAGTTGGTCGCGGCATTATACTTCCAAGCCAATATACTACCGTCCTGATGCAAACACAAGTATATCATTAATATGGCTGCTATTAACTAAACCATATTATATGCACAAATTGTCAACTAGCAAACAGACCATAATTAAATCAGAACTCATCAGCCAGAAAAATATACCTGTGTACCAGCAAAGAGTAAATCATTGCCAACAACCATAGAATACACTTGCCCAACAGGTCCACTAAGACTCAACTCCGCAGAAGTTTGCACATTCCATGCCTATGATGTTGCAGTATCAATAACAAATGGTAAGACAATCAGAACATAATATTGAATTGTTGATGCGTAAACTACATCAAGGGCCAAGATTTACTTTGACAAGATTAGGCAGACCCACGAACATCCACGGGCCTTCACTGAGCATGCAGCCCACTTCACCACCAAGTTTAATAACCCTGCACACTACAACAAAACCAAACCGACCACAATAAATAATCAATTGTAATGATTAATGAAATAAGTTATTAGCATACAACAGTCTTGAACATATAGCAACCTGTCCAGATTGGCAATCCCACACCCTCACCGTCTCGTCTCTACTCCCTGTATACAACTTATCAGACCCAACTGGCAGTGCAATACCACTAACAACCTGCAAAATTAACCAACAAAAAACACATTACTCTAACATAACTCAACAATCAAAGGTTCAAACTTCAAACATCAAAAACATTCAAATTTGAGCCCAAATATACCTTCTGGTGGCCTTCAAGTTGTGTCAACATTGCAAAACAACCACCTGTACACCATGAATGCAAAAACCTACACTTTTCCCCAAATGTACACCCCCCTTGCATCCAAAAGTTGCAAATCTTATCTTTCTTGACTACAACTCCCAACTTACTAATATTATTACTAACACCGTTCCCTCGTCCACCACCTCTGCCCCAAGTGTTCCAATTAGAAGCACCACCCCTTCGAGCCGTCGCCGGTCGTTGATCATCGGTCGCAAAACCATAAGGTCTCTTCGACGACGTCGTTCCGTTAGCCGGAGCCGGAGCCGGAGCCGGAGCCGATAACTCCCTGTGTAAAAAGGGGCAAGGGAATCGAGTGCAGTTGCCTGCTCTCCAATGGAAACATACTTTCTGATTTCGATTATCGTTCTGCTGTTGCGGCCCTAATCTATTGAAAACTCGTTTTCCTCCATCAAACTCCATCTATCAGTTTAACATATGCGTGCGATCATCACAAGAAACAAATCAAAACGAATGACGGTAGCTAGATAATAAGCATGGATTGAGGAGAGAGTGAATTTAGAAGAAAATATGTAAAGAATACCGAGATTTAGGAATTGGGGGAGTGAGGATTGGTGAAGAATTTGAAGATCTAGGGTTTAAAGGAATAAGATCAAGAACCCTAATGAAGAAATTTGGGATTAAGGAGAAACTGAAAAGGGGTTGATCCTTGATAAGTGATAACACAATTCATTTCATCATGGTATGTTCGCTGAAGCTGTGTTCCCGGTTGATAGTTTTTTTTTTTTTTTTTTTTAATGAAAGGGAATGGAAGGATGTATAGAAATCGGTGTTTTCGAGTGGAAAATAAAAGAAAATGGATGGAAAATGAAGGTTAAAATCAATTCTTTTAAAATGAAAGGAAATGAAGAGAAATAAAAAGAAAAAAGAAAGAAGAGAAGAGAAAAGAAGAGAAAGAAAAAAAATGTTTTCTTCTTTTCTCACGTTAAGTAAACTCGGGAACACAGCGTAACAGATAAAAGGGTAGTATTGGATGTGGCGGATCTGTGATACATCAAGCGATTTTAGGGCGTTGATTCTACGCATTCTGTAATGGACGGCTATTAAGGCATGGATCGAAGAATTGTATTCGAGTGTTTTACTAAAATAATGTTATGGGGAAGATAATTTACGAAAATAGCGTTACTTAAAGAATTATTTACTAAAATAGTGTTTTTTATATATTTATTTTATTTATATCTTATTTTCTATAATAATAGACTAAAGAGTAAACTACAAATTATGTGATTTATTAATATATAAAATTACATGTTATGTCTTTAGTTTTAATAACTACATGAAATGTCATTTTTTAAAATAATTTGTAAATCCATCGTCGTTTAAACTAACATCCATTTAAATTCATAGTTAAGTCAGGCATGTACTACTCACATGAGAGCATTTATATATATTACATGCCTATAATGCGTCAAAATTAGTTTTACTCGCATCATTTTCGTCGCCTTCATGTTAGAGTGTTCAAAGTTGAATATCTGAATTGTTCGGATAGTTGAAATCACTATCCGTATCTGAAATTTCTGATATCTAAAATTCAGATATCTGATATTTGGATATGAATACAGATATCGATTCACACATCTAAATCTCTTCTTTATTTTGGAATAATTAGATAATTTAAACAATGCATGTTAACAAAAATTTCAATATACAATAACAAACCCCAACCAAATAAAAAACCTTTATTACTTTAAAAACTATAACAAAAGATATTTTTAAAGTTATCCAAATACTTAAAATTCTTTTTCTTATGTTTAAAGTGTTAAATGTTTTTTTTTTGCTGTTGAGACTTGTTAGTGTATATTAGGATTTTTTTATGAACGTTGTTTTTATATTATTTTTATAATAACATATATCTAGTTATTGTGAAAAGAAAAAAAGAAAAAAAGAAAAAAGAAGATCAGATATTCAAATTGCTATTTGTATTCATATCCAAAGAATTTTAGATATCTGAATACTGATATTGATTTCTAGTATCTGAAAATTTCAAACATCCAACTTTGAACACCTAGCTTTAAGGTGACGGGAATGAAGCGACATAAAAATATTTTGACTCATTGTAGGCATGTAAAATACTTATGCATGACTTAGCTGTAAATTTTAACGAATGTTAGTGTAAAAGACAATATGTATGTAATTTTTATATAAAAAGAATATATGGTGCAATTATTGAAATTAAAGGACACACGGTGTAATTTCATGTATTAATAAAGAACATAACTTGTAATTTACTCTAGAAAAAAAACATTTAGATTAAGCTTCATAGCTGATGTTATAGTTTCTTTACCTTCAAACCCTCTTTTGCCTACAACGTCTTTTTGCCGGCAACACCTTCTTGGTGACCTTTGTTTACTTTTTCAACAAGATTTCTATTCTACAAGTCGAATGTAATTTTAGTTTTAAGTTTTTTATGTTATCATCATAAGATATAGACCGACCGTCGAATGCTTTTTTGAACAATTATTTGGTTGAATGTTCTTTGGGTTAACATGGAAGAATTATTTGTTTGGATATCCTAGATTAACTAAAAGCCTTTCATGACAATTATATCATACAAAATGAAAGCCTTTGCCGGATCGATCCAGTTGAATAATTAATTTGGTTGCCATCTGTTTTCACCTCTACATCCAATATACGAACAAGATTTTGATCAGATTGATTATATACTTTCAATTTGTGGAATAAATTGATTTTGATTATGAAATGGTTTTTGCATTACAGAATGAATCGGGTCAATGCAATATTACACACAATTCATAATGAGTATTTCAACACGATATCTCAATTTGCTATCGTATACAATGACGATGTCGATGAAACTAAAGTTGAACCCGATGTTGATGATATGTTAGAAGAAGATGGAGATGAAGATGAAACTCAAATTGATAGAGATGAAACATCACAGGTAACCACCACGTCCCTCCTACTTACATCAATTTAGAGGAAACTAATATGATTGTTGATGACAATTGGATGGTATCACATTCTGATAGTAAGAATGAATTGACTCATGAGCTGGGAAAAAGTTCTTTCCAATAATAAGAAAGAGCTTATTAAAGCTATCAAACTTAATATCAGGGCTAACAAACACTTTGTGGTGGTTGAATCACGATCACATACTTGGTGCATAAAATGTAAGTTACATTCACAATCTGGTTGTAAATGAAAACTTCATGCAAGTAAACAACAAAATGGATCTTTTGAAATAGTAAAGTATACCGGTTGATGTATCAGTGTTTTTCATTATATTAACATGTTTAATTGTGTGTTTTTACGTTTTTATTAATGTGGAACACGATTACTTTGAAAGCTTATTGAGTTTCAGTTTTGCGAAGCTTAACATACACAATTCGGATGTTTTTCGGGAGTTAGTATGGTAGCCGGAAGCTCATGTAGGAAGCAACACTTGAAAAATGGAAGCAGTGAAGAAAATGTGAGGGGCGTAAATTACGTCGCTAAGGCCGTAAATTACGTCATATATGTGATCAGCCGAAATAAAGCACGCAAACTAGGACGTAAAACAGGAGGGAAAAGGTGTTGATTCATAGGGGATGTAAATTGCATCCTTGAGGACGTAAATTATGTCCCTGCGTAGACTGACGTGGAAATTTAGGTTTGTGTGACCTACTTAAAGGTTAAAAAGGGGCTAGAATTTTCTTTTTCATTAAGTCGTTTTTGGCCATTTAACGAGCAAATTTGAGAGCAATGAACACCTATGTATCCATCCTTTCATGAAATTGTTTCCTACAACAACCGATTTCAATTCCATGACAACCATTAGCGTGTAACCACCTATGATCTTCTTTATGTGTAAGGCTTGCGTTTATGACATTTGTTTGACTTTAATTGTTCTTAGATTAGGTTGAAGTTTTGATTGGCATGTTAAACCATATGATTTTATTATTGGTTAATTACTTTAAACGGTTATTATTATTTTGAATCTTAATCTAATCCTCATTAGTATTTGTTTCTTTACATCATAAATATTGTGAGTTTTAGGTTTTATTAACAAATTAAAATTGGTACTTTACGAATAGCTCCGTTTACAACCCGTTATATCTCTATTACTAAAATCAATCAAACCAATATAATTATGTTTATGTGATTGTTTGCTGAGTATAATTAGATTACAATTTTTATGTTTTACAAACCTGAAACTTGGAGTGGATCTTTCTTCTTATTATTGTTTTCACAATGCATCAAGTTTATAAAATTGTAATCTTGTTTTCTAAATTAAATATTAATTCATAGTTATTTCTTTATAAATTTAAAAACAATGAACTAGAGTTACATTTTTCACATATTCCTCGTGAATATGACCTTACTTACTCGTATAGGTATAGGTGAGCTAAGTCTTAAATTTAAATTGTTTTTAGTAGACCACGACAGTCTACATAAAAAATGGGCACAGTTGCCAAGGAATTAGTGCATAACGTGTTTTTAGTTCATTAGTTTTGTTTTGTTTGTTTATTTTCTTTATTCAATTTATGCTACTTAGGCGTGTTTGCTTGTGCAGATGACAACATTGTGCATGCATACTAGGTTTTCACAAAAGACTTCACCTTTGATTTTTGATCCAGAAATCAAAAGGATTGCATGGCAAATTCGTGTTATTCATCCCGTCAGAGTTAAAGTAAAATCAAGTGAGTCAAATCAGATGGAAGATCAAAACCCACCGCATGAACCAAACAACCCACCTCAATATCAACCCCCAAATCCACCAAATCATCCGCCACCACAACCACCACCATAACAGGGTGATAACTTTCAACCTGTTAACCTACCTCCTTATATACAAAACCCAAGACAAACATCTCATCATAAACAAAACCCTCACCAATCACATGCCTTTAATGATTTCGATTATGGTGCGGGAAGTGAACATACTTAGTAAACCGGCTGGGATGAGGATGAAATGAAAAAAATCGGAATTAGGGTGATGAAGAATGATATGATGATTATTTGGTGTATAATAATCCTCCACCATACAATCAAGGAGGATAGGGAGATAGCCAAGGTTATCCTCAACATCAAAGTTATAATCCGGGTAATCAAAGAAACAGAGATCCAAGAGTTAGGCAAGGTTTATTACCACGCAACAACCGTTATGGTGGTACCCTAGGTTATCATCAAGAATAAATATCCAAGCTCCAGTGCAAGGAGCTGATAGCCACTTCCGACCTGCCGCTAATAACTCTTCTGCCACACCCCGTCTCGGCGGAAACGCAAAGTGCAACTCTTATGAATTTCATAGCACATGGTAAAAGCACACTTAATATGATGAAACTGGATACCAAATGTATAAAAAAATTTACAAACTAAAGTATTATTTGAAAATAAAAGATTTACAACTATAACTCAAGTAATTGAGTAATAAATGGAAATCTCTCAAAAGTTGGTATCCCAAAATATGCAATGCTTGCTAATTTTTTTTTCTTTAATTGAATTAATTACCTGAAAAACATGTCAGAAGACGTCAACAATAATGTTGGTGGAATCACAGGTTTTATCGACGTAATTTAAATCATTTTTCCTTTGGAAACCATACGATAACAAAACAAGTTTCAATTGATCATTGTAGTTATGTCAGAACCTGCGTAAAATAGAGTGACATCAAGAGCCTATAACTAAACCTACAAGAAACACATTTTGCCCCATTCCATGTACATTCAAACATTAAGACATCCTTTTGAAAAATATACAATCGTTAAACCTATTGGTCGGAGGTTAGCGCGACTAACCACGAAAGGGGGTGTCAAACCCAATAGTATTGTTCATATGTTTCACGACTAAGTCCTTAGCTAATGGTTACAGTTCGAGCTATCAAAGACTTTCATGCATGCAATTAAAAAATATAACTCAAGGTTCACACCATAATCAATTTTGATTGAGTCTAGAAATATAAGCGTCTAGAAATATAAGCATGTTTTTTTCTTGTTATCGACAAATTAGAAAAAGCTTCTAGAAATATAAGCATGTTTTTTTCTCAAAAATATAAACAATGAAAAGGGGTCGTAAACTCACTTGATTCGTCTAGTAGAATAAGCAACTGTTAACGTGAAGCAAACTTCGTCAATGGAATCGACCTACTCGCGCCCTAAATCATTTAAGGCATCTTAAAGTCTAAATAATGGAACTATATACAAGTGAGTCATGTATTAAGTTCACCCAACTAGTTATACTCGATTGAGATGTTCTCGATTGAGAAAATTGTTATACTCAACAAATCGTTGGTGATTATTATGTATTTTTCGAATTTACATACAAAATACATATACATGTAGTCATGGAGAAAAAAAAGTTTGGGATTACATCCCAAAAACTTATACAAAAACCAGCGTCATCATGCGTCACGATCAACAAGTAAATATATATATTATAAAATAATTTACTTGTTTTTTCAAGAAGATAACCGACTTTCGTCGTAATAGCGTAGAAGTATCATGTATCACTCAAGTTCGTTTTTTTAAAATACAACCATAAATATATGTACTTGTTGAAATGTCTCGCACCGAAAACTTATATATATAATAATATATATATATATCTATATTCTATTTTACTATATAATACATAAACAATGGGTAGTATGGTAATTTCGCCACAATTGTAAGACGCGCTCGTTGCCTTCCCTAAAAGCCGTTTCACATCGTTTGGCTGCCTCCGTCGTCGGAGGTCTGTCTCACCTCCCACGTCCGTTTCCATGGCCTTTCATCAACCTCATTCAAAGCCCCTACCCAAGAACTTCAAAGCCCCTACCCATTTACCTTCCAAGGCTCCATTTACATATCACCGGCTTCCTCAATTCGTGTTCCCCTTCGATGATGACTACAGCCTGTCGTCCGAATTCGGGTAACCATTTCGTTTCCTCTTTGTATTCATGTTTGGTGTTTTGTTCTCCCCTTATACATGTGCTATTTTTCCCCGAACCAGGTAACCACAAAAATATCACCGGCCTCGGTTCTAATTTGTGGTTTACAGGTACTATTTTTTTGAATTTATTGAATTTATAGCCAAAGTAGGTTCGAATTTGTTGAATTTGTAGCCATAGTAGGTGATTAGGCCGGTAATAGTTGCAATTGTTCACTTAGAAATTCTACGCCATGTTTTCTTGATTTTGTATCATTACTACCTGATTAGGTTAGTGATAGTTCAAGTACTTAATGATGTAGTACATCCATTTAGGGTTGTATAATTTCTTGTTTTTAAGTATCCAGGTTGATGGTTATACAAAGGTGAAATCGGTGTAAAGGGTTTTGGTGGAGGTGTTTCAAGCTGTTACTAAGAATTCTCGAATTCTTTCGGACAACTAGAAAGCCGTAGTTTAATAGCAATTTCATCCTTAATTTGATTCTTATCTTTGGGATTTATATAAATGTTTATACCGTCAAAGACTTCAATGATTCAAGGGTTCAGTGATTCAATTTCTTTCATACTGATGTTAACTAAGTTCTAGAATAACTTTATTGTCTTCGCCATTTAATCATTACTGATTTAGAGCTATTGTTATTGATTCAACTGATTTTGTTAGTCTGGGTTGGCCACTAACAGTTTGTATTTTTAGTTGTATTGATTTTGGGAAACTGTTTGTTTGCTTTATTTTTTTATGTAGGTACCTATTAGTAGGATGTACTATGTTGAACGAAGTAAAAGCATATTATTGTGGCTTCTAGGTAAGCTATTCTTTTGAATTATAGATGTTGAGTTTGTGTTTGTGTAAAATGATGGTTCTGATGTTGTTTTGATCATCTGTTGTTTTGGTTAATATCAATGTCTTGCGTTCACCGGTGGAGATACAGTTAAAATAACAGAGATTTTGAAATTTGATCACCCCACAAATAGAGAGAGTAGGAGAGAGAAAATCATCATCTTCATTGTGGTTAGCTCCTTTATATCTTCAACCTTCATTTGCCTTCCTTTTGCATCTCTATCTGCAAAGAACCACATCTCTATACTCAATGACCGATTGAGAAGGTAAGGTTTCTTATGCCATTAAAGGGTTCCCGATTAGCATTTGGTGTAAGCTTTGAATGACCGATTGACAAAGTTAGGTTTCTTCTTCTTTGATTTGGACCTTTTAATTCTGCTTTGAATTGATTTCTACTTTGAACGCGTGATTAATTTCTATATTTGAGATCTTGATTCTTGCAGGACCGTTGCTTGAGTAGGGCTTGGTTTCAACGGAAATGAAGCTGTTAATTTCTGCATCCATACTACTATTTATAAAGGGTTTTGTTAATCAACTGATTCTTCCAAGATTCTTTCAAGGTTAGTAACATTGCTCTAATTAATCTTGGATTTCTTTTTTGGGTTATCTAATCTGTAATAATCTTGATTAAAAAGTCTTTGGAGATGTTAAGGATCAATTGGGACTTTCATTATGTAGAAAGCTTCTTTCAATAGGTAGGGTGGTTTCATAAATTGCTACTGTAAGAAGTGAGGTAAGTTGTCTTAGCATTTGAAAATAGTTTGATCAACTTAATTTACTCTTTGGGAACGAGTTCATTAATACTTTCATTGCAATTCTGATGTCATAAAGCTAAAAGAAAATTTGTTGCTGAGTATAAGAATTAGAATTTATTAATATTCATTCTTTGTGATTCAAATTTGTTGAATTAGGAATTTAGCACCATTTTAAAGTTCCTGTGATGTTGAACTGACTAATAGGAAAGTCTGTACCATAAAGTTCATGGTAAAATTATGTTATTTTAGTGTTGATATCTTATCTATAATTTCTTAAGTAAAGTATATATTTTAGTGTTTAGGCAGGTTTGTGGGTGGAAGAAGGAAAAAAGAGACAGTTAAATAAGAAGCTAGAATTGCTGTAGAAGAATTTAATTATTCTCTGAAGCAGTTGGATGGTGGTGATGATTTAAAAATATTATAAGTTCTATAGGTGGTAGAAAAGTATTTAGTGTGAAAGAAACAAGTGTCATTGCCCAAAAATAAGGTTGATAAAGATGACAAGATTAATATACAAATATGTCATACCCAATATTAAGGTTAAAAAGTGGTTGTGTGACTCACCTAAGGAACCTACTATTATAATCGTCTTATTTTTAATTACTGTTTTTAGTTTCGTTGTTCTTTTTGACATTGGTCTAAATTATTGGCTATTTTGTTCTTGAGCTTGCACGATCAGAATACACTAAGCCTAATTATGCATTCTTGAAATATATCATTGGATGTAAGGTTAGTTTGTTGCTCCATCGATATTAGTTTCTTTACTCTTAGAACTTATAGAAAATTGTTTTATGATAGTAGAAACTTTAAATTAGATTTAGGTCTGATCTTTAACTGTTTAGGTCTGATCTTTGCTTATTTGTGGATGTTGGGTTCAAAGCATTGGCTCAAATCTAAGGAGAGGTAAGCCTAATAATGCTGCAAGTTGGAATTTAAAATGGTCATGCATAAATTATTGAAGGTAATCATCATAGTGTATTAAATCCTTGATAACTCACTGAATACTAAATCTAGATGCAGACGGTTGTCCAGCACACATATACTTCTAAATTTGCATATAAGCAGTTTGCATATAAGCAGACTTTTTAAAGCATATACATATTGATTAAAACTTGACTACTGTATTCATTACCAAACAGACTTTTTTAAATTTGCATATAAGCAGTTGCAATTCATGTTTAAAATGAATATGGGTGCTGATTATAGTCTGAATATCATGTATTTCTAGACTTCGCTAAACGTGTATTGTTGGTTCGAGTGGATTAGATGCGTCTAATACAGTATGCTCAAAGTGTTTAAATAAATTGCAAATGATTTATACAAGTATTTATACAAATGGGACAAAATGGGTTGGTTGGTAGACAATCAATTATATTGATGTTTTGTAGGTTTATAAAAATTGATTGAATTATTATTAATAAGGAATAAGGATACTATAGTTGGGTGGTTAGAGTGATTAAATATCATCTATCCTAATTGAATATGTTACATTTAAATAAACAAAGTACTTAGAGCCTAGAAGTCAACGGTCCAGATGGCTGCAAAGGCAATAAGCTCCTTCTAGCAAACTAAGTAATTCTTTACACTTCATGATATTGAAAATCCATTTATGTGTCTTGTAAATCTTCTATGATCATTGCTTATGCTAAAAGTGTTGTGTTATGTGATATTAAAGTGAAAACGCATCGCCAACTTAAAGCGGTTAAGTTGATTACTTATTATGCATTACAAAACGATTATGTGGTAGATATGTGGTGAAATAACATATTGCCTTATAACTTGATGGTTGAATTTAATCTATAATACTAATTGTCACACCCCAACCTTGACGGCAGAAACGTCGAGGTGTGAGGAATTATGATTGTTCACAGCCACATAACGCTATTATTAGTTCCAAATATATATTCTTAGGTACCTTGTGAGGGTTTGCGTTGGAACGTTTATTCATATTCTTAGTAATCATCATTCTTATACTTGTTGATCAAGTGAGTATTTCTATACCTCTTTTTCTTATTTTCACCCTTTGGGGTGAAACATGTTAACTTATATCATTGCACTTGTAAACTTATTCGAGACTTGTAAACTTATGGCAATTTACTTGTGAGTTGTGGTTAGTTGAACTTTTGTGGTTACCGGCGTTATATGTACAATCATTAACTATTGCTAACTATTATTTGAACGTTAATTATATTATTAACCTTAAACTTGTAATATACATTTAGGTGCTTGTAAAAGAATCCGTTGGAGCATCGTTAATTCTTATAATCCTCTTATATACTTATACGTCATTGTGAGTATTTCTATACCCCTTTTCTTATTTTCACACTTTGGGGTGAAACATGTTAACTTATACCATTGCACTTATAAATTTATTCGAGACTTGTAAACTTATGGCAATTTACTTGTGAGTTGTGGTTAGTTGAACTTTTGTGGTTACCATGTTATGGCATTATATGTACAATCATTAATTATTGCTAGCCCAGCGAAGTCATAGATCTATGGGTAAGACAAGCCTGCTTGGTTGATCCAAGTACACTTAGCTGATCGTATATACTTTTAACGTTAATAAATATTAACGTCGTTTGATACTTGTAAAACATTGTCGAGGTTTGATTGTTGCATTGTTCATAACATCCCTAATCACTTTATTCACTAACTTATAACTTGAATTGCCATCTTTTATATACTTATGTATTGAAAACTGTGGAATGCTCACCAACATTTTTATGTTGACCTTTTTTTTAACATGTTTCAGGTTACTCTTTGAAGCTTATCACACTTAGGATTGGACTTAGAGAAATAAACGAATGATCTGGATACTTTTATACTTGTATTCTGGATGTATCTTTGTTTGAACATTTACTTGTATTGTTACAATTGAATCTTGATTAATATATTTGGAACTAATAATAGCGTTATGTGGCTGTGAACAATCGTGATTCCTCACACCTCGACGTTTCCGCCGTCAAGGTTGGGGTGTGACACTAATACATGGTAGTTGAGGCGATTTCCTTTTTATGGTGAAAAGGCCATGAAATTAGATCAATTTCTTACATTATACATGTATAACTTTTATTAGATACTGTGTTTTAAAGTTGTAATTGTTTTGATGTTATATATGTATTTGTATATAATGGGAATAATTATTAAACAACCATCTTAGCACTTAATATAATGAAGAGGTATTTGTAACTTGAAACCTTATGTAATTAGTACTTGAGCATCATGTATTATCATTTTAAATGTGCTTGAGCATTATGGATTATCATCCCATAGAGCAGCGTGCTTAGTAATTTAAATCTAGAATTGTTCACGTTTTTATACTTTTGTTGGTTTTTTAAATACCTATTAGCACCGTTTGTTTTCCTTAATGTGTTTTTAATGTAACAGACACAACCATAATCATGCTTTATAATCACAAGGATACTATTAATGCTTATAACTACATGTGATTTATTAATTTAACTATGCTAATGATTGATAATGAAATGAAGAATTCAAGAGAAAATAAACTAACATCAAAGTGATTTTATATGGTGTATGTAAGGGCCTGTGCATAACAAATGATTATTATATTCTATAAAGTTAGTTGTTCCGCTTTTAGTTGATTTCAAAGTTGATTTATAAAGAACATTTAGTCTTGTGTTTTGTTGGTAAAAAAAGAATTTTAGGTTTGTTCATTGACCGGTAATTACACTAACACTTGGTTATAAGGTTTACAAGGACCAAACTACATCCTTTCCTTGAAAAAAAATTATAAGTTGGTAGAGCTAATCCACAGATAATGTGTATGTAATTTAGGTAGGCATGACCATTTGCTATACCAATTGCCATGGCGGCATCAAAAGTTGAATCGTTATTCTTTATTGCAACTATCTTGTTGAGTTATTGAGTTTTGTAACGCCCGGAAAATTTTCTGATCGAGTCATATGATAGTGATGGGCTCGGATGAAAACCATTTAATGAATATAGAGTGGTTGCGGGTATTACACCGAGTTAACCCTCCGGGTCACGAGTTTAACGAGTTTGGGGTCCCGGGGACGCCTAGCATATAAATAGATGGATCAGCTGAGCAACTCTCATTTTCACTCAAACGCCATTCTAGAGAGAGAAAGTGTAGAGAGAGAAAGTGCCGGATCGAAGCTCGGGTGGTCAAGGATCGAAGGCTAGTGTTTGTGGACTCCAAAACTACAAGAATCAAGGTAAGAAGCGCATCTAAATTACCACATTTGGTGAAAAACCCGAGTTTGGGGTTTTTGGGGTTTCTAGTGGCAAAAATCGCCCAAAACACACGTTTTAGGGTAATAAAACGTGTAAGAAGCTTAGATATAGCTTCCTGGATGATAATGCAAGGGTTTGGGTGGAAAGGATTGGATTTTTGGGCTAAAACGAGCTGATTCGTAAATTTCAGCTCGTTCTGCGAAATTAAGGTCTCGTCCAGCGAAACTGTAAGTTCGTCCAGCGAAACTGGAGGAACCTACAGCGAAGTTACAGTTTCGCTTCAGCGAAACTATATATTCGCCTGAGCGAAACTATGATTTCGCTGACGACTATGCCAATGTCCAAGTTGACTTTAGATATTGCGAAACTAGGGAATTCCAACGAAAGTTGGGCGCTTGAGGTAGCGAATCTGTCCAGCGAAACTGGCGGATTGCTGCCCAGCGAAATTAGCAGCGAAACTGCTGATTCGCCCGGCGAAATTACGGGCGAAACTACCTGCGAAATTAGTGGCGAAATTAGGCAGAAATTAACTCTTTTGAGTGTTAACTTATCTGCAGGCAGTGTAGTGTTACCCGCGTCTTAAAGGCTTGATTGAGAGGCTGCTTGTCAAGCACAGGTGAGTTTCTAGGACCCCTCATTTACTTGTTTTAAATGGTTTTGGGGCTGGAACACATATAAACTTGTTTAATGATGTATGTATGTACGGCCCATTTGGGTATGATGTCTGTGTTATTCGTCTAAGGTACGATTGAGGACTAGATATGTTATATAAGGTCCTAGTATGAGTCCCTGATGTCTTGAAGGGACAGTTAGTGCTTTTGCACACAAGATGACGCTTAGTAAGTCCCGGATTTGGGAAGGATACGGGGGTAAGCGACTAGTAATGATTGAGGATGTATGATGATGAATGTATGTATGATGATGAATGTATGTATGATGTTATGTATAATGATGTATGTATGGTATGCGTGTGTTCCTATAATGATGATGAATGAATATCTTTCCATGACTTTACGTATTAACGAACAAACGAAGTATTAAGTAACGTAAAGTGAAAGATAATGAAAGAGGAACACGATGGTGGATGCATGTATTAATGAATGAATGAATGAACGAAAGGTGATGAATACATGCATTAACGAACGAACGAATTATGTCTTGCAAGCATTGAATAACGCGATTGGTCCTTCTATGTGATTGACCATGGTCATGGTACCTCTACCGCTTACCTCTAGTACCGTGGCACCATGTCTAGCTGTCCCTCCATAGACTTCGGCCCAGTACCGTGGCATACGTTTGTTGTTCATTTGTTGACCTCGGCCCGTACTGTGGCACTACGTTTAGCTGTCTATGGATTGACTTCGGCCCGGTAGCTAATAACGTTTGGGGTGTAGCATATGGTATTGGTACAATTAACCTTTCAATGCGTGCAAGTAAGTATCCATGTGTATGGAACCCCTACCGCTTACCTCTAGTACCGGGCATACGTTTTGCTGTTCATTTAATGACTTCGGCCCGGTAGCTAATAACGTTCGGGGTATAGCAGATGGTAGTGGTACAAAAGATATCCAATGTGCAAGTAAAGATGTAACGGGATCCTTGTCATTCGACCACAGTAATCATCGCTACGTGCCATGAAGTGGGTAAAGCCTGACAGGATTCATATGAGAACGAATGATAAGAATGTAATGAATGAATGAAAGAGATAATAAAGATATTATCTATACGTATGTACGATGTATGATCACGTGTAAAGAACGATCGGTTTTTAATATAAACAAAGTATGTTTATTATAAAAAACTAGAACTCACTCAGCAACGCTGACTTTTTATGTGTTTCCAGTTGGCAGGTAGCATTGCTGGGGATGGCACGAGGCGGCTACTCAGCTCTTTTGGGACGGCATTCTCCTTTTGATAATGCTGCAACGTCATGCGTTGTGGGTCCATGACGCACGCAACTCATCACGTTGCATGCCATTATGAGATTTCTTGAGTGTTCCCCCGGAAGGGATTATTTAAGAAATCTTCTTTAGATTTTGATAAGTTCGCCACGCATTGGATGCGTGCGCGTAGCACATGCAACGAAATATGTTGCATGTGTGTGTCAAGAGTATTCCGTCAGAGTTCCGATGTACGGAATTACTTAAGGAATATTCTTTAGTATAAAAATTATAAACTTTAAATGTTTGAACTTAATATCTCCTCTAGAGGTCGCTGTATGATCTTATGAGGAGAGACAAGTAGAGAAAGCTTCGTTTTGTAATTGAGTCTATTATGTAATGACTTTTATGAATGAATAAGAATGTATATATTTTATCATTTCCGCTGCGTTGATTTATGATTATATACATTATGTACGTTATATGTGCGATGAAGAACCAACAGTAGGGCGCCCGGCGATCGGGGCCTTACAAGTTGGTATCAGAGCAAAAGTTTAAGTAAAATGGGTAAAATTTTCATAATAAACCTAAACTTAAACTGAGAATGGGACAGGGAGAATGAGAATGCCATCTGAGTAGCTGCGTGCCATCAGGTATTTTCTTAAAGTTAATTAAAGTATGTGCATGTGAAATGTGGTTATGTGTGCTGTTAGATTTAGATACCGGTGTAGTCAGGAAGGGTAATGCTTGGGGTACGAAAAGTGGAGTAAGTGACTAATCACAACTGGCCACTGTAATTAGTAACTTACTGTACTTAACATAAACTGAGCTATTTCCTTGAATGACCGTGTTGGTATTTGAACCTTTCAGTGTGTGATAGAAGATGGTCGGTGGTAGATCATCTAAAGCCCCACTTGGTGGAGGCGGTGGCGGAAGTGGTGTGGAACCACGAGCCACAAGAGGAAGACCTAGACAAGAGAAGAAGGTTCCCGAAGGACCTAATACTACTCCCTCGGGGGGAATGGATGAGAGTGATGATTTTAGGGCCTCGGTGAAAGAGGCAGTTGTCGAGGAGGTGCACCAGGTTATGCAGACGATCTTACCGTCTGTAATGACAGAAGTGTTAAAGGCAGTACGTGAGGATGAGAGACGGGGAGAAATCAGTCCTCCGGTGGACAACAACAGGCAGGGCAGAAACGGTATTGTCCGATGATGAGGAGGAAGAACAGGTACGGGAGACAGCCCGGGGCTGTGATTACGGGAAATTCATGAGGTGCAAGCCCCCAACTTTCGATGGGTCTGGTACTGCTACTGATGCTCACCAATGGGTGATGGAAATGGAAGCTGTCCTCGATATTAGTGATTGCCAGGAGGACAAGAAGGTGAAGTTTGCCACCCACTCTTTTACAGGGTCGGCTTTATGCTGGTGGAAAAATATAGTCCAAGCCGAGGGTAGCAGGGCTATAGGGAAGATGAAGTGGGCTGAGTTGAAAAGGTTGGTGATCGAGGAATTCAGTCCTCGTCGGGAAATGGATAGAATAGAGAGAGAGTTCCTGCAGTTGGAGGCGGGGACGATGACCCACCAACAATATACCACCAAGTTTAACGAGTTGGCGCTGTTGGTGCCAGAGCAGGTGACGCCGGTGTCCCGAAAGATCAACCGGTATATTCAAGGGTTGCCAGCCGAAATTCGGTGGCATCTGATTTCCGCTCGACCGAGCACTTTCAGGTCGGCGGTGGACTTGGCGGAAGGTTGTACGATGAGCGAGCGGCATTGGTGAAGACTGAGGGTGGAAAGAAGGCAGGTGGAGAGAAGGGCTGGCAGGGAAAGAGGTTTGGCCGAGGTGATACCTCGACAAGTAATAAGAAGACAAGGGTAGATGACCGCCGAGTGGTCGTGTCTGGAGCTGGGGTGAGGAAGTGTGGTAAGTGTGGAAAGGAGCACTTAGGGGAGCGCAAGTGGGGATACAACATCTGCTTTAAGTGTGGGAGGACTGGACATATGGCCAAGGATTGCCGGATGGGCAAGTGTTTTAACTGTGGGGAAAGTGGTCATATGAGCCGAGACTGCAAGAAGCCGAAGGCTGAGGGCTCGGGAGAGAAGAAGACGGGAGGAGAAGCCCCGAGGGCAAAGGCTAGGGCGTTCACGATGACGCAGGAGGAGGCTAGAACGGACCCCGACGTTGTGTCCGGTACGTTCCTAATAAACCAAATTTCAGCCTCTGTATTATTTGATTCGGGTGCCAGTAGGAGCTTTATTTCTACTACCTTCTGTGCTAAACTGCCTGTTAGGAGTAAATGCCTTGATAAGTCCTTTGACGTAGAAACCGCTACTGGTAAATCCACTAGGGTTACGGATGTGATAGAGGACTGTACCATAGAATTAGAGGGTCATAGGTTTGCAGCCATGTTACATGTGATGCCTCTAGGAGGATTCGATGTAGTGTTAGGAATGGACTGGTTAGCAACCTACGAAGCGAATATCGTGTGCCGAAAGAAGATGATTAGACTGACGGCGACCGACGGAAGTCCGGTGACGATTTATGGCGATCGAGTTACGACAATTCCGAAGGTGATCTCAATGGCGGTGGCGGGAAAGTGTATGAGGCGCGGATGTAGCGCCTACTTATGTTATGTAAAGAATGTAGAGACGCCAACACCACAGCTATGCGATGTGCCAGTGGTGTGTGACTTTCCGGACGTGTTTCCCGAAGACTTATCGGGATTGCCACCTGACCGAGAGATCGAATTCCAGATCGACCTGATACCGGGTGCCCAACCTGTCGCAAAAGCACCGTATCGCTTGGCTCCGACGGAGATGAAAGAGTTGATGGAGCAGTTGCAGGAGCTGCTAAATAAGGGGTTTATCCGACCGAGTATCTCGCCTTGGGGTGCTTCGGTACTGTTCGTGAAAAAGAAGGATGGTAGTATGAGAATGTGCATTGACTACCGCGAGCTGAATAAGCTGACGGTGAAGAACAGATACCCCTTACCAAGGATCGATGACTTGTTTGATCAACTTCAGGGTACCAGTTGGTTTTCAAGGATAGATCTTCGATCGGGTTACCATCAACTAAAGGTGAAGGAACAAGATATCCCTAAAACAGCCTTTCGTACGCGCTATGGCCACTACGAGTTTCTGGTCATGTCTTTTGGGTTGACCAATGCGCCGGCTGCTTTTATGGATTTGATGAACCGAGTGTGCCGGCCAATGTTAGATAAATCAGTGATTGTGTTCATCGATGATATCCTGATTTATTCGAAAAGCGAGACAGAGCATGCCGACCACATTCGGGAAGTATTGGAAACATTAAGAAGGGAGAAATTGTATGCCAAGTTCTCCAAGTGCGCCTTTTGGTTACGCGAGGTGCAATTTCTGGGTCACGTAGTGAATGCAGAAGGAATAATGGTGGACCCAGCAAAGGTTGAGGCTGTGATGCAATGGAAGTCACCAAAGACGCCAACCGAGATTCGTAGCTTCTTGGGATTGGCGGGCTATTATAGAAGATTTATTCAAGACTTTTCAAAGATAGCCTCACCTTTGACAAAATTGACTCGTAAGGACGTAAAATTCGTGTGGGGTCGAGAGCAGGAGATGGCTTTTGAGGAGTTGAAGGCAAGACTAACACAAGCTCCTGTCTTGACATTGCCCGAAGGAAATGAAGACTTAGTGGTCTATTCGGATGCATCCTATTCTGGGCTAGGTTGCGTATTGATGCAACGCGGAAAGGTCATAGCCTATGCGTCTCGACAACTGAAGACCCACGAAGTCAATTATCCCACACACGATCTAGAACTAGCTGCGGTGGTTTTCGCGTTGAAGATTTGGCGACACTATCTATACGGGACAAAGTGCACCATCTTCACGGACCACAAGAGCTTGAAGTACTTCTTCGAGCAGAAAGATCTAAACATGAGGCAGAGGCGGTGGTTGGAGCTGATAAAAGATTATGATTGTGAAATCCATTACCACCCGGGCAAGGCCAACGTGGTGGCTGATGCCCTTAGCCGAAAGGGAAGGCTCGAACCGATTCGGGTGAAGGCTTGCCAGCTGATTATGACCTCAGACGTGATGACGCAGGTTAAGGAGTTCCAAGATGAGGCTTTGAAGGAAGATCGTCTAAACTCCGAAAGGATGAGAGGTCTAGTTACAGAACTGGGTGAGAACACTCTAGGTGTTAAGACCCGATTTGGGCGAGTGTGGATTCCTCGGTACGGGGATCTACGTGGAAAGATTATGGATGAGGCTCATAAGACTTGATATTCCATTCACCCCGGTGCTACCAAGATGTACCAAGACATGAAGAAAGACTATTGGTGGCCAGGCATGAAGCGTGATGTGGTGGAATATGTGAGTAAGTGCCTGACTTGTTCACAGGTAAAGGCCGAGCACCAGAAACCGTACGGGAAGATCCAACCATTGGATATACCCGAGTGGAAGTGGGAGCACATCACCATGGACTTTATTACGAAGCTACCACGTACCCCAAAAGGGTATGATGCTATATGGGTGATAGTTGACCGCTTGACGAAGAGTGCCCACTTTCTACCGATCCGCGAGACGTATTCATCTGAAAGATTGGCGGATCTATTCATCAAAGAGATTGTAGCTCGTCATGGCGTACCGGTGTCTATTGTGTCTGACCGTGACACCCGGTTTACCTCCAAGTTTTGGAAGAGATTCCATGATGCGATGGGAACGAGGCTACATATTAGCACGGCATATCATCCTCAGACAGACGGTCAGTCTGAGAGGACGATCCAAACACTCGAAGACATGCTTCGGGCGTGCGTGATCGATTTTGGAGGAAGTTGGGACGATCACCTGCCGTTAGCAGAATTCTCGTACAATAACAGTTACCATGCCAGTATTGGCATGCCACCCTACGAGATGTTATACGGTAGGAAATGTAGGACGCCCGTATGTTGGGGAGATATTGGACAGAAGGAACTGGGAGGCGTCGAGGTAGTGGAAGCAACGACTGAAAAGTTAGAAAAGATCAAAGCCTTCATGAAGGCGGCGAAAGACCGACAAAAGTCGTATGCTGACAAGAGGCGAAGACCGATAGAATTCAAGGTCGGTGATCGAGTCATGTTAAAGGTTTCGCCTTGGAAGGGAATCATTAGGTTCCGAAAGCGGGGAAAACTGAGCCCGCGGTATATAGGCCCTTTCCGAATTATCGCCCGTGTAGGAGAGGTGGCCTATAGGTTGGAGCTACCAGATGAGCTGAGTGGAATTCACCCGACCTTCCACGTATCTCATCTGAGGAAATGTTTGGCCGATGAAGATATGGTCGTTCCGCTGGAGGATATCGAAGTAGACGAACGGCTCAACTATGTGGAGCAACCAGTGGCGATCATTGATAGAAAAGAGAAACGGCTAAGAAACAAAGTGGTTCCTCTTGTGCGCGTACAGTGGAAGCACAGGAAGGGATCGGAGTCTACGTGGGAGACTGAAGAAGAGATGAGACAGCATTACCCACATTTGTTCGAAGAGTGACAGGTTTCGGGGACGAAACCTAAATAAGGGGGGTGGACTTGTAACGCCCGGAAAATTTTCTGATCGAGTCATATGATAGTGATGGGCTCGGATGAAAACCATTTAATGAATATAGAGTGGTTGCGGGTATTACACCGAGTTAACCCTCCGGGTCACGAGTTTAACGAGTTTGGGGTCCCGGGGACGCCTAGCATATAAATAGATGGATCAGCTGAGCAACTCTCATTTTCACTCAAACGCCATTCTAGAGAGAGAAAGTGTAGAGAGAGAAAGTGCCGGATCGAAGCTCGGGTGGTCAAGGATCGAAGGCTAGTGTTTGTGGACTCCAAAACTACAAGAATCAAGGTAAGAAGCGCATCTAAATTACCACATTTGGTGAAAAACCCGAGTTTGGGGTTTTTGGGGTTTCTAGTGGCAAAAATCGCCCAAAACACACGTTTTAGGGTAATAAAACGTGTAAGAAGCTTAGATATAGCTTCCTGGATGATAATGCAAGGGTTTGGGTGGAAAGGATTGGATTTTTGGGCTAAAACGAGCTGATTCGTAAATTTCAGCTCGTTCTGCGAAATTAAGGTCTCGTCCAGCGAAACTGTAAGTTCGTCCAGCGAAACTGGAGGAACCTACAGCGAAGTTACAGTTTCGCTTCAGCGAAACTATATATTCGCCTGAGCGAAACTATGATTTCGCTGACGACTATGCCAATGTCCAAGTTGACTTTAGATATTGCGAAACTAGGGAATTCCAACGAAAGTTGGGCGCTTGAGGTAGCGAACCTGTCCAGCGAAACTGGCGGATTGCTGCCCAGCGAAATTAGCAGCAAAACTGCTGATTCGCCCGGCGAAATTACGGGCGAAACTACCTGCGAAATTAGTGGCGAAATTAGGCAGAAATTAACTCTTTTGAGTGTTAACTTATCTGCAGGCAGTGTAGTGTTACCCGCGTCTTAAAGGCTTGATTGAGAGGCTGCTTGTCAAGCACAGGTGAGTTTCTAGGACCCCTCATTTACTTGTTTTAAATGGTTTTGGGGCTGGAACACATATAAACTTGTTTAATGATGTATGTATGTACGGCCCATTTGGGTATGATGTCTGTGTTATTCGTCTAAGGTACGATTGAGGACTAGATATGTTATATAAGGTCCTAGTATGAGTCCCTGATGTCTTGAAGGGACAGTTAGTGCTTTTGCACACAAGATGACGCTTAGTAAGTCCCGGATTTGGGAAGGATACGGGGGTAAGCGACTAGTAATGATTGAGGATGTATGATGATGAATGTATGTATGATGATGAATGTATGTATGATGTTATGTATAATGATGTATGTATGGTATACGTGTGTTCCTATAATGATGATGAATGAATATCTTTCCATGACTTTACGTATTAACGAACAAACGAAGTATTAAGTAACGTAAAGTGAAAGATAATGAAAGAGGAACACGATGGTGGATGCATGTATTAATGAATGAATGAATGAACGAAAGGTGATGAATACATGCATTAACGAACGAACGAATTATGTCTTGCAAGCATTGAATAACGCGATTGGTCCTTCTATGTGATTGACCATGGTCATGGTACCTCTACCGCTTACCTCTAGTACCGTGGCACCATGTCTAGCTGTCCCTCCATAGACTTCGGCCCAGTACCGTGGCATACGTTTGTTGTTCATTTGTTGACCTCGGCCCGTACTGTGGCACTACGTTTAGCTGTCTATGGATTGACTTCGGCCCGGTAGCTAATAACGTTTGGGGTGTAGCATATGGTATTGGTACAATTAACCTTTCAATGCGTGCAAGTAAGTATCCATGTGTATGGAACCCCTACCGCTTACCTCTAGTACCGGGCATACGTTTTGCTGTTCATTTAATGACTTCGGCCCGGTAGCTAATAACGTTCGGGGTATAGCAGATGGTAGTGGTACAAAAGATATCCAATGTGCAAGTAAAGATGTAACGGGATCCTTGTCATTCGACCACAGTAATCATCGCTACGTGCCATGAAGTGGGTAAAGCCTGACAGGATTCATATGAGAACGAATGATAAGAATGTAATGAATGAATGAAAGAGATAATAAAGATATTATCTATACGTATGTACGATGTATGATCACGTGTAAAGAACGATCGGTTTTTAATATAAACAAAGTATGTTTATTATAAAAAACTAGAACTCACTCAGCAACGCTGACTTTTTATGTGTTTCCAGTTGGCAGGTAGCATTGCTGGGGATGGCACGAGGCGGCTACTCAGCTCTTTTGGGACGGCATTCTCCTTTTGATAATGCTGCAACGTCATGCGTTGTGGGTCCATGACGCACGCAACTCATCACGTTGCATGCCATTATGAGATTTCTTGAGTGTTCCCCCGGAAGGGATTATTTAAGAAATCTTCTTTAGATTTTGATAAGTTCGCCACGCATTGGATGCGTGCGCGTAGCACATGCAACGAAATATGTTGCATGTGTGTGTCAAGAGTATTCCGTCAGAGTTCCGATGTACGGAATTACTTAAGGAATATTCTTTAGTATAAAAATTATAAACTTTAAATGTTTGAACTTAATATCTCCTCTAGAGGTCGCTGTATGATCTTATGAGGAGAGACAAGTAGAGAAAGCTTCGTTTTGTAATTGAGTCTATTATGTAATGACTTTTATGAATGAATAAGAATGTATATATTTTATCATTTCCGCTGCGTTGATTTATGATTATATACATTATGTACGTTATATGTGCGATGAAGAACCAACAGTAGGGCGCCCGGCGATCGGGGCCTTACAAGTTTTAAGGTCTAAATTATGATCGCTTTGAATATAAGTTGAAAAAGAGAAAACTGATGCCTCACGTAGTAACATGTGAGATCAGACTCTTAGGCATTAAAATATGTAAGTTTTTTATGACATAAAATGATTTCATCACAGTAAAGTATTTATGAACTAAGAGAAAATGAGTATTCCATTGTAAATTATCACCGCCGCCGCATCACGCAGGTTCTATACTAGTACTATAATAAGGAGGAAGAAGGGATAGAATAGTAAATTCCTCATGATTTTAAGACGCCAGCTGAAAAGCCTCCTCTATAAACTCCTCCTCATCTACATTTTATTCCAACTTTACCCCTCGTTCAACTATCCTCTCATTCGATTGCCACATTCATCCGACTTCTTCAATAACCGAACCCTTCTTTATTCATCGGCTCTTCAATCGCCGCCCCCTTCAAATGAATCGGCGGTTTCAGATCCAATCCAATCATCAGTCGTCAAACTTCATTCATCGGCTCTTCAATCGCCGCCCCATTCAAATCCCTCGACGGTTTTAGTTCCAATCCAATCATCAATCGTCAATCATATCAATAACTAGCTGTTTCTAATTCCCACACATATATCTACAGGTAGGGATATAGATGAAGATGATCGTAATCTCTGATTCACCGAACGCAACCACCACGTGCCCTAAACCATACCACTACAAGGTACAAATCTCACGTTTTAGTATAATTGTAAGTTCTAACCTTTAGGTAGGGTTTTTCAGTTTGGTTTATGTGATTTGGTTCGGGTTTCATGGTATTAGGGCTGTAATGCATCATTGATTCACCAAAAATAGAATGAATTTCCTTATTTCAGATGTGGGTAACTTGGTTTGTCATGTTTTCGTTTTCTTACATGTGATGGTGTTCCATGGTTTATCTTGGATTCTCATTTGGGGAAGATGGAAGTGATGAAGGTTCATGCGGAAAATCTCAACAAAAGCTTTCTATAAGAAATTAAGAATTAAAGCCATCTATAAAACTATAAGTGGGCGGTATTTCAAATCATAATATTTAACTTTCTAATTTCATTTGTAATAATTAAGAATTAAAAACAGGGAAATTTGATGAATTTGTTGGGTGAATATTGACTTTTATAAGTGTGCCACACTGGTTGTTGCAGAATGCTGGTTCACTTTTATAAGTGTGCCACACTCGTTGCAGAATGCTGGTTCACTTTTCTTGAATGTATGTTGCTTCATCATCCTTTCATTCTTCCTACACTTGGTTTTTCTTTATCACAAGTTTAAAAGAGAGTTGATTACTAATGTAAAATCTTTGTGATTGATGTTTATTTAACAGAAAATTTTATAATATTATTTTGTTTGTTGCAGGTTAACGCTCTTAGAATGGCACTTGAAACAAAGAAAGTGACTGCTAATGTTTGTGTTAGGAGACTCTTCTTGACTATAGGCCATAATTACAACCGGAAAGGATTTGCGCATAAAAATAAGACTTTTGAGCTCATGATTCACGAGTATTCTCGTAAGTAATATACGATCAGTTTAAATGTTGTTAACATGTACCTGAAGTTATGAATGTATGATGGATTTGTATAAATTTTATCAATCTACACCGAGATTTAAATTTATTCGTATGGTCTATCGACTTATTTACTAAGCCTTATAAATAAGAGTATTCTGTTGATTGTGTTTCTATAAGCATGCTATATTTATGCTGAGTAGATGTTCGTTATCAGTTTTATTGATCTTATCATTTCCATATATGAGTCACTAGCTAGAAAGTTTATGTAAACCAATAATTGGCAGGTAATTTGATTGACGTTTTATTGCCTGGGATTAATAAAACGGATAATGAATTAATTTACTGATGTGTTTATTTACTAAAAGGTGACATAGTAATGATGTCGAAAGAGAATAAAGATGAATACACAACAAGGTTGAAGACGTGTTGCTACCATTTAAGCTTAAACTGACTGTTGTGCGTATTGTATTCGAGCCTTCAAACCTAAACTGAAATACAGCTCAAGTTAAGCAACTTATGAAAGCCATCGTTTTTTTTTTGTGTTCGTATAGGTAACTTAAGTTCTTTATGATTTATATTTTCCTTAATTGAGTATAATTTATAGTTGTTCTACATTTCAAGAGAGGTGGATAGAATGGAACAATTAACTCTATTAAACTTAAAACCACTACTATGCATATGCACTAACTTGAAAGAGATGGATATCTATACAAAGCATTCTGTCATGTTGATAATGATAATAACATGTTAGTTTCATTTTAGTATGTCATTTTTACCTTTTCATTTTATTGCATAAATATTTGTGAATCTAACCTATTTCATCGAAACTTTTCCATAGAACTAACCATGAACAATAGTGTTATGATCTTTATACTAGATATTATGTAACGAAGACAATTTCTATTGTATGTCATCTTAGGTAAATCTATTATGTTTTATCATTGCAAAGACTCTATGGAATTTATTTGGGGTCACTATTAAAGGATATGCATACCTTTGTTAGTTTTGGTGTTGAATCTCCCTAACAAGAGGTGTTTGCAAGGAGGCTTTGGGTATACACACTTGAGGGTTCCTCTTCTTGGAACCTTGGTCGATTTCATCTCCATTTCATCTAACTTGCTGCTGGAACATCACAATTTTGAAGGCAGTTGGCAGCTTTCTTTTTTGGAGTTTTGGTGTCCAAGTCCAAGCAACCATGATGCTTGCTTAGAGGCTTATGGAAGGAACACTTGAAGACTTCTACTCTTGAAATTCTTGGCCATTTTTCAGCCCCTTTTCAGCCTTCTTTTGGTCATATTTGACAGTATCCAGAAAGGTAGTATCTTGGTATGACTAAGTCAAGTTTGGGTGTTCTTATCATATTGTATGCTAGTTTATCCACATAATAAAGATCCTTATGTTATGGGTTTGTTGTTTTACACATCAGAAAGGTAATTTTCAGAAACTTTAACATGTTTTAAAGTAGTTCATTCCACTGCGTTTCATATGTTTAAATGGTTAAACAAGCTGAAAATGGTGTAACAAACCCTTTCAATGACATCTAGAGCCGGTTATGTGGAAACTAGCATCATTATCTTTTAAAAATCGTTTTCAAGGGATGTTAATCAACTTATTAGAGGCTGATTTTGGTTGATTTAATAAACCCCATGTCTATCAAAGTTACATCTTCATGCTTATGATTAAACTTTGAAAGATAAGAATGTCAATTGGTTGATATATTTGGATGTTGTTTGTTTGGACAAACAAACCCTAATTTTCAGTTTATGTTGGCTGAAAATTGGGGGTTTGATGGGGTTTATTTAGTTTGATGAATGATGTTTATGATTGTTCTTTTAATAGTGCATAACCTAGCTTTTTGGCCTTGTGTTGTTTGGATGTATGCAATGGTTGTTTTGTTTATTCAATGGGGTTGTATATAAATTTATTTGTGCTTTGTTTAAAATGTAATTTATTTATTATTGGGTTGTAATAAATAGATTAGGTGTATTTTTCATTTTACTAGATATCTTGTATTAGGACTTTATATCTTGTAATATGAAGACATACATATTGGAAGCACAAAGGAAGGTCATAAGAGAAACATGGAGCATTTTGGATGCGGTTTCAAGTGGGAGGCTTTTGGAAGCTTTCTATATGTTTTGTTATGACCTTAGGAATGCCCTACGGACCACACTTGTGATGGCAAACAAGTGTGGACCACTTTAGATGCTATGGTTATGCACATATGCACATGTGGTTGATTATATTATGCTTGTTTGATTGTGATTTTATGAATGATTGTATGATATTTGGATATGACAAACAATCTTAATAAAAATGATCTTAACTAGCTAATATAAAAATGGTTCTTAATCATTAAGTGTTAATAAATGATTATTAAAAGGATTAATGGTTTTATAATAAAATGGGTTTTATTAAAAGAACCATAGGGTATCTTGTATTTGAAAGCATACAAATACAAGTACGTAGAAGTTTTCTAAACTAGAATTATGAAAACTTTAAATACTTAACAAACAAGTTTAACACCGTCCTTTTACACAACACTTAAGTCATTTGAAAACTCTTAATGGAATAAAGGTCACCTAACCATTTTGAGGGAACTTGTGACTTAAGGTGGGAATACCACATTGGTGGGATAAAGGTCACCTAACCACTTATGTTGGTAAACTCACATGTGTGTGCAAGTAGGGTAACTTGATTTGCAAACCATGTTAAATGGATCACCTACAATATGGTTTCCAAATGGTGTTGATGGGATTAACATGCCGACTTTACATATGATGTTCAAAAGTCGATCCCATACCTCTAGAAGTTGCAAGTGGTTGCAACCGTCAATCGTTGACCACCTTATTAATTTAAATCGTGGGATAAAGGTCACCTAACCACAATTTAAATGTAATGTTGGGTTCTAGATTTTAATATAAAATGACCTTAAAAGGCATTAATTATTAAAATTAGCAATATCAAAATACTAAAATAGATCTTTGTTAAATTTTGTAGATGACCACCAATAATGAAAATCACGACAACTCATCCGCGTCCAACCAATAATTACGAGTGATCCTGCAAAAGGAACGTCTAAATCATAACAACTTTATTGATTGGTATCGAAACTTGAGAATCGTTCTCAAGCAAGAGAGAAGATCATATGTTTTAAACGACCCTATCCCTGATCAACCTACTGAGGATGATGAGGAGGCCTATATCGATTGGCTGAAATACATTGAGGACTCCGTCCAAGTGTCTTGTCTCATGCTAGCAAGCATGACTCCGGATCTCCAAAAGGAGTATGAACATCACGGAGCTTATGACATGATAACCCAGCTGAAGGAAACGTTCCAACAGCAAGCAAGGGTTGAGCGCTTCGAAACGGTTCGAGCACTCCATGCATGTCGTATGGACGACAACCAATCGGTTTCATCTTATGTACTTAAGATGAAAAGTCATATTGACTGCCTCGAGAGGCTTAATTGTCTCGTCTCGAAGGAATTGGCCACGGATTTGATCCTAAATGGCCTTACCAAGAAGTTCGAGACATTTGTGTTGAATTACAACATGAATGCATGGGACAAGAGCATTGGTGAGCTTCACTCAATGCTTAAAACAGCCGAGGCGGCCATGGGTAAAAGGGTTTTACCCGTTCTCACGATCAATGAAGGTGGGAACAAGAAAGGCCTTATCCCGCACCCAAGGCAAAGGTTGCCAAGGGTAAGGGACCCGTTTGGGGTAAGGGGAAAGGGGTGGCAAGGGTGCCACCCAAACCACAAGAGAAGAAGCAAAAGGTTGCTACCAATGACCCATGCTTCAAGTGTGGGGAGATTGGACATTGGGCAAGGAATTATCCTGTCCATCTCCAAGAGTTGAAAGCAAAGAGGGATGCCGGGCAGACCTCAGGTACAATATACATGATTCATATTGATCTTAATGTTACATCTTCTAACACATGGGTATTGGATACCGGATGTGGAACTCATATTTGCAATTTGTTGCAGGGGTTCACAAGAAGTAGGGACTTCAATCAAGGGGATGTTAGCCTCTTCATGGGCAATGGAACTAAAGTCTTAGTTGAAGCTCGTGGGGACTACATCCTAAAACTTCCAAGTGGGTTGGATGTTATTTTGAAGAATGTTTTGTATGCTCCTACTTTGACTAGGAACATTATTTCTGTATCCTAATTAAGACATTATGATTATGTGTTATCTTTTGTTGAAAATGATATTCATGTTTCTTTAAATGATATGTTCTATTTTAAAGCTATTCCCGTTAATGGTATTTATGAATTAGTTCATGAAAATGCTTTAAATAGTTCATTGTACCAAACTAACACCAAGAAACTCAAGTTGGATTTGAGTGACACCTATCTTTGACATTGTCGTCTTGGTCATATAAACAAGAAACGTATACAAACACTTCAAAAAATGGTCTTTTAAAAACAAATGAATGTGATTCATTTGATGTATGTGAATCTTGATTACAGGGAAAAATGACTAAGGCACCCTTTAATGGAACTAACGAAAGGGCAAAAGATTTATTAAGAATCATACATTCGGATGTATATGGTCCTTTTAAACAAATGACTAGGAATGGTGAAAGATACTTCATTACCTTTACCGACGATTATAGTCGCTATGGGTATGTGTACTTATTAAGGCACAAAGATGAAGCTTTTGAAATGTTCAAAATCTTCAAAAATGAAGTACAAAATCAACTCAACAAGTCAACTAAAATTCTCCGTACCGATAGAGGAGGTGAATACCTAAGTGATGTTTTTCAAGATCATCTTAGGAGTTGTGGGATTGTCTCACAACTCACTCCACCTGGAACACCACAACATAATGGTGTATCTGAGAGGAGGAATCAAACCTTATTGGATATGGTTCGATCTATGATGGCTAGAAGCACTTTGCCTCTATCATTTTGGGGTTTCGCTTTGCTCTCCGCGGCCCGTATTTTAAATATGGCCCCAACCAAAAGGTGGAAAGGACACCATTTGAGATATGGCATGGAAGAGTTCCATCCCTATCATACTTAAGGGTCTGGGGTTGTGGGGCTTATGTTAAGACTCCCACCCCAAACAAATTGGAAGTCCGATCCACCAAGTGTATCTTTATTGGATATCCTAGAGATTCTATGGGATATTATTTCTATGATCCACTGGAACAAAAGGTGTTTGTTTCCAGAAAGGGTGAGTTCTTAGAAGCGAAGTTCCTTATGCAAGGAACTAGCAGTAGAACAGTGGATCTAGAAGAGGATCAAGAACCACAACCCGATGCATGTTTGGTTGAAACTAGCACTCAACATGAGGATGTTGAGGATGATCAAGGGGTTGATCAATACACACAAGACGTTCGCAGAAGTGGTATAACTAGTAATCCACCTAAAAGATACGGATTTTTCATGGATGGATGCTATGTGGTAGATTCAGATGAACCAACCACATATCACAATGCAGTGTCCAATTCGGATTGTGACTAGTGGCTTGAAGCCATGAACGTTGAGATACAATCCATGTATGACAATCAAGTTTGGGAACTTGTTGAACCACCTCTTAACTCCAAGATAGTTGGAAGTAAGTGGGTTTTCATGTCACACCCTCAAAATCCACGTGCGGAGTTTTACCGCGAGGCGTGTGAACAAACCAGGATCACAGTCAATAGTTACTCGGAACGACTCTATATGCTACTTTAACGTAAACCAAACCAGAGTTCAAACTTTAAAAGTCATGCGGAAGCGTAAAGTAAATAAAACAACCCAAAACATGTGAAAGTACCGTATGGCAAAACAAGTGCCAACCAAGTATTTTAAACCATAAATAAAAGACGAGCAATTATGTTTGAAGTTTAAATCTCTAAAATGCATGCTGACTCGTGTAGTGCTCCTATCAGCAATCCAGATTAACGACCTGAGAATAGCATACTAAAAGTCAACACATGGTTGGTGAGTTCAAGAGTTTGCGTATAAACATAACAGTTTGTCAATAGTGTATAAATAAGCATGTGCATTGTAATAGATAGCTAGTCCATTAACAAATTGATATTAATACATAGTGATTTCGCAATTGAAGCTGACTGTGTTATGTTTGCCTCCCGTCACGACTTCACCATATCGTGATGAATAATCATAGGACAAATTGCACCCGGTTGACCTCGAGTCACACAGGTGGGGCTCGTCAGACCCAGTAGTACTACCCAAGTTTCCCCGCTATCCAATATTAACAATTCAAAAGTGTGAGGACTTTATCATAGTAAACAACACTATATTAATATCATACACATCTTAAATATAAAAAGCGTTTGTAACATTACCAGTATGCTATCTCCCCCAAAAGAGATTTAATAAAACAGTGGGGCATGAACTCACATGATACGCGTGATAGATATCTAAGGCTTAACTTGACAAGAACGAGTGGAAAGACAACCTTCAAAGGTTACCTAGAACACGCAAGTACATAAGTACATGTACACACAACAATCTCAAGAGAAACACTAAGTGTTCTACAAACAAAGAACTTAAGGTTCTATAAAAACACATACATGTGACCTAGTTGACCCGTTTGACCCGTTGGTGATAATATGCGTTGTAAACCATTTAAACATATATAAGCATATAACATACATGGTTAACATTCCAATGAATCACATTTGATGCTACCTTCCCAATACATTGCTTAAATCATCATACTATGCACATATCATACAAGTTATGTAAATTCTTAGCATCTAGCATACTCAGTGCGTTCATAACATAACCAGTGTATCATATAACAGGTTAGATCATGCATAACCTACTTACATGACCTATAGCCATGATTTAGCATATACGGGTCAAAACAGATAATTTACCAAAAAGTCATCCATACTATTCACAACACATACAAGATGCCCAATACATGCAACATACATCAATATGACCAATTCTAGTCCTAAACATGATGTCCTAGTTACTAATCAACATACCAAACTATACATGACCATCAAAGTGCATAAATCACCCAATAACCAAATAAACATTCCATACAACCCAATTAACAGATTCTACCACTTTAAGCATCCACAACAACCATTCTAGCATGATCCTAAAGCCATGAATAAGTCCAATTCTCAATATCCATAGTTCATGCACGATAAAGTTTCCCTTTTGGGAAAGTTCATCCCAAAATCTAGTAAACACCCAATGTGTATCCAATTCATCATTAAATACTATTTCAAGTTCATAACATTCATCCTAACATGCTAATCACCTCTAAACATCCAAATTTCCAAACATCATACACAAAAGTTTCTACTTTTAGTAAGTCATGATCAACATCACAATTTCATGGATTTTCTTGCACAATTCAATTAAACTAACATCTAAGCATTACATCTAACATCTTAGAATCATCAAATCATGAATTCCAAGAACAAAAAGTTTCCTCTTATGGCAATGTATGAACTAAATGATCAAAACCCTAGATTTCTTGCAAAATCAACATCATTCAACATTCATACAACCTAACTAACATCATATAATCATCTAACAATCATCAATTCCATGTTATCATCATCAATTTTGAATTAGGGTTGCCTATAATCAAAGTTCATGATCAATCCACTAAAAACATACAATTCATGCATAATCAACGTTAAACAATATGTAATCAATCCAACTAACATGTTAACATAAATAAACATCAAGATTTCAGCACCATGAGACCCAATTTCGCAGCCCATGTTTCGGTTTTATCAAGAACACATGAAAAACCCATAAAAATCTAACCTTTACACTTGTAATGGCTTGCAATTGATGTTTCTAACGTGTTGTAACACTTGCAACTGATCAAAATCGAATGGAATGCACTTGTTCTTGGCTGATTTCGCAAAGGGGAGAGGGATGGGGCTGCAGGTCGCGATCTTAAGGGAGTGGGGGCTAGGGTTTATTTTTTTGTTTAATTTAATTAGTCACATTTACACCTTTAACCCTTTTAACTTGTATTTTATAAAAAAATTCAGCTTTTAACTTCTTTTTAAAAGTGTTTTTAACCATCTAACAAATATATAAACTAGTAATGACAATTATATATTTTATATTTATAAAACACGCAACATACGAATTAACACACGCCTTTCCGCGTTACGCGATAAAATTCCCGAATAGTCTTTAAATCGCGTAAAAACATAAACATAAAATAATAATCATCTTATCAACTAGATTATTTATTAAATTAACATTATTAATTATTTTTAAGTCACCAACGTCAAACGACAACTAGTGTGTGCTTACGGCACGTGTATGCAAAAACTTAACGGAACTAACGGAGTTTGGTAACGGAAAATTACCGGATGTCACATTATCCCCATGTTGAAAGAATTTTCGTCCCGAAAATTGTGTTACATGGTGAGAGTGTTCCATCACATGGTGAGAGTGTTCCGTCACTGGTCTACTGCATTGGCACACAGAAATCGAAATCGAGTGAGTTTTGGATGATTTGTCACATCATCCCCATGTTGAAAGAAATTTCATCCCGAAATTTAAATCAATACCTTTTTCTGCAGGCATCGTCTCGAACAGTTGAGGGTACTTAAGCTTCATTTGATCTTCACGTTCCCACGTGAATTCTGGTCCACGCCGCGAGTTCCAACAAACTTTGACTATGGGTATTTTGCTCTGCTTAAGTGTTTTCACCTCACGATCCATCACCTCGACTGGTTCTTCGATAAAGCGTAATTGTTCATCCACTTGAACATCTTCTAGTGGTACAATTAGTGTTTCTTCAGACAGGCACTTCTTCAGATTTGAAACGTGAAATACATTGTGGACTCCACTCAATGGATCGGGTAAAGCTAGTCGATAGGCCACTGGACCTATCCTTTCCAATATTTCAAATGGTCCAACATACCTCGGATTTAGCTTTCCTCGCTTGCCAAACCGAACTACGCCTTTCCACGGTGAGACTTTCAATAGGACCTTGTCGCCAATTTGAAATTCGAGAGGTTTCCGTCTCTTGTCAGCATAGCTTTTCTGTCTATCTCTTGCTGCAGCCATACGGTTCCGTATCTGCACAATCTTCTCAGTTGTTTCATGAATGAGTTTGGGACCCGTTAGTTGACTATCACCAATTTCAGCCCAGCAAACCGGTGATCGACACTTTCTCCTATACAAAGCCTCGAAAGGTGCTGCCTGTATGCTAGTGTGATAACTGTTATTATAGGAAAATTCCACCAAAGGTAGGTGAACTTCCAGTTGTTCCCGAAGTCAATCACATAAGCACGTAGCATATCCTCCAAAGTCTGTATGGTACGCTCACTCTGTCCGTCGGTTTGTGGATGATAAGCAGTACTTATATCCAATCGTGTACCCAGGGATTTCTGCAGTGAATGCCAGAAGTGTGATGTCAAGCGAGCATCGTGATCAGAGATAATTGAGATTGGTACGCCGTGTCTCGAAATGATCTCCTTAAGATACAATCGTGTTAGCTTCTCCATCTTATCCGTTTCCTTAATTGCAAGGAAGTGAGCGGACTTGGTCAACCGATCCACAATGACCCAGATTGTGTCACAACCAGTATTAGTCCGGGTAATTTAGTGATAAAATCCATAGAGATTTGTTCCCATTTCCACATCGGTATCTCGGGTTGTTGTAACAGTCCAGATGGTTTTTGGTATTCCACTTTGACTTTTGAGCAGGTCAAATATTTGCTCACATACGTAGCTACATCTGCCTTCATGTTAGGCCACCAATAGTGCGCCTTTAGATCATGATACATCTTGTCAGATCCAGGATGTATAGAGTATTTAGACTTGTGTACCTCGCTCATAACCAAATCCCTCAGATTTCCATAAACAGGCACCCAAAGTCTATCCATGAAGTATCGAATTCCATCTTCTTTCTCTACCAATTGTTTATCCATCCCCCTTAATGACTCAGAAACAATGTTTTCCTCTTTTAAGGCTTCTATTTGTGCTTCCTTAACTTGTTCAGGCAAATGGGTACTGATCGTGAGTTGCAAGTCTCGCACCCGCCTTGGTTTAACTGTTTCTTTTCGGCTTGAGGCATCGGCAACTACGTTCGCCTTTCCAGGATGGTACTTGATAGCGCAATCATAATCGTTCAGAAGTTCCACCCAATGCCGCTGCCTCATATTCAACTCTTTTTGCTCAAAGATGTGCTGAAGACTCTTATGATCGGTGTAGATAGTGCATTTGGTACCGTACAAGTAATGTCTCCAAATCTTCAAGGCAAAAACTACTGCACCCAATTCCAGGTCATGGGTGGTATAGTTCTTCTCGTGGACCTTCAGTTGTCTGGAGGCGTAAGCTATCACTTTGTCACGCTGCATCAGGACACAACCCAATCCTTGAATGGATGCGTCACAATACACCACGAAATCATCTGTTCCCTCTGGCAGTGCCAATATCGATGCACTACAGAGTTTCTGTTTTAATAACTGAAAAGCCACCTCTTGACTTTCACCCCATTTATATGTCGTTCCTTTGTGGGTCAAAGCTGTGAGAGGTTGTGCAATCTTAGAGAATCCCTCTATGAATCGTCGGTAATATCCTGCTAACCCCAGGAATTGCCTTATCTCACTCGGTGTCTTAGGTATAGCCCAATTCTTTATCGCCACAATCTTGGCAGGATCAACATGTATTCTCTTCTCATTCACAATATGACCTAGGAATTGCACTTCACGTATCCAAAAGTCACACTTAGAGAATTTGGCGTACAGTTGCTCATTCTTCAACAATTCCAAGATCAACCGTAGATGCTCTTCATGGTCCTCCTTGGTCCTAGAGTATATCAGTATGTCATCGATAAACACGATAACAAACTGATCGAGATAGGGTTTGCACACGCGATTCATGAGGTCCATGAACACCGCAGGTGCATTTGTCAACCCAAAAGGCATGACCAAGAACTCGTAATGACCATAACGAGTACGGAATGCAGTCTTGGAGATGTCCTCCTCACGGACTCTGAGTTGATGATAACCAGATCTCAAGTCGATTTTCGAATAATAGCTGGATCCCTGAAGCTGATCAAATAAGTCGTCGATGCGAGGTAAAGGGTATCGGTTCTTAACTGTGACTTTGTTTAACTCCCTATAATCGATGCACATTCGAAACGTGCCATCTTTCTTCTTAACAAAGAGAACAGGGGCTCCCTAAGGTGATGAGCTAGGTCGAATAAAGCCCTTATCTAAAAGCTCCTGAAGTTGTGATGACAACTCCTGTAGTTCGTTCGGTGCTAATCGATAAGGTGCTCTAGCAATCGGGGCTGCACCGGGAGTCAGTTCAATTTGAAATTACACTTGACGATGAGGTGGTAATCCAGGAAGATCCTCTGGAAACACCTCGGGAAAGTCTCGTACGACGGGTATGTCTTCCATTCGCCTTTCCTCCGGTTGTTTATCGGTGACGAGTGCCAGAATAGCCAAGCGACCTTTTCGCAGTAACTTCTGTGCTTTCATGTAGGAGATAATGCCCATCACTGCACCACTCCTATCGCCTCGGACTGTGAGAATTTCATCACTAACAGGAATTCGTATGATCTTCTCGTGACATATGACTTCCGCTTGCTTATTTGAGATCCAATCCATGCCTACCACAACGTCAAAACTCCCTAGTGTAACAGGCATAAGATCTATAGCGAAAGTATGACCAGCGAGTTCTATCTTACAATCTCTAAGGATGTGTGTCACATGGATCTGTTTACCGTCAGCCAATTCTACGGTATATTTGGATTCTAAAGCAGAAGGGGTATCACTTAGGAAACTACAAAACTTTAAGGATATGAAACTCCTATCAGCTCCAGTATCAAACAGTACTGTAGCGAAACATCCATTAATAGAAAACCTACCAGTAACAGTAGTAGGGTCATTTAGAGCCTCACCTGAGCCAATGACGAAGGCTCTCCCCTTGGCTCCATTATTATTACCACCGTTACCAGTGTCGTTCCCATCTTTGTTGTTGTTGTTACATTGGTTGTTGTTGTTACCTTGGTTGTTGTTGTTTTGGCCATTGCCATTACCGTTCTTCCTCAACTGCGGGCAGTTTCGCTTGTAGTGCCCTTCTTTCCCACACTCAAAGCAACCCTTTGGAGTCTCATGAGGTTGCTGTGGTTTCCTAACCATCTCACCACGGCAATCCTTAGCCAAGTGTCCCATTTTACCACACCGCTGACACTTGTAATTGTCACATCTTCCAACGTGATGATAGTTGCACCTCGTGCACATCGGCTGTTTACCACCATAGCCGCTCGGTCCTTGATTGTTCGAGGTTGACTAGTTGAAATTACGATGGGTGTCAAACCTTCGTTGTTGCTGTTGTGGTTGTTGTTGTTGAGATTGGTGTTGACCACCGGATGATGATGCTGCAGGATCGATTATGGTGGTTTTTCTCTCAACTCACTGTGAACAACACTCGGCAAGTAGTCTATGAAGAGTTGATCACAATATACTAAGTATCAAGCAGTAAGAAAATAAACACAGCAAGTAAATTTTCAAGGTACTTTTATATATTGCTTCTCAACTCAAAGGATTACAAGACTCTTGGACTCAAATCGCTTTTCTAAAGAGTTTACAGGGAGAAGATATATATAATACTACCTACAGCCGGGTATACTTTGATTCCAGCTGGACACCTCTAACCTTACATCTATACTACAAGACTCTAGGTGAGGTCTTTCAGACATTTTGCCTGAGAGTTGGTAGTCAGGACATGTCCCTGACTTACCTTTTGTCACCAACTAAAGTTGGTACATGTACTATCATAAAAAGGTGAACAGTAGAATAAAGTATGGTCAACAACATGGCTCTTTAGGAAGATGCCATGCTGTATCAGAGGTCTGCAGCGGACTGTCAGGGACCATACTTTTATCTGCTGGACATAGCAATGTCTTCCGAAGGATAAAGTGCTTCGGAAGAATAACTTCTTCCGAAGGCACTTATTCTTCGGAAGACTGCTTCTTCCGAGGCTTGGAGTCTTCTTTGTCTTCGGAAGCTCAGACTTTGTCTTCAGCTCTTTCATCAGGCTTTGTCTTCGGAAGCTCAGACTTTGTCTTCAGCTCCTTCATCAGACTTTGTCTTCGGAAGCTCAGACTTTGTCTTCAGCTCTTTTATCAGACTTTGTCTTCGGAAGATGGTCTTCAGCTGTTGGCTTTAGCTGTTGTCTTCAGCAGTTGACTTCAGCTATTGTCTTCAGCAGTTGACTTCAGCTTTTGCCTTCAGCAGTTGACTTCAGCTGTTGTCTTCAGCAGTTGACTTCAGCTTTTGCCTTCAGTAGATATCTTCAGCTGTTGTTCCTCAGACTCTCGGAAGATCTCTTGCTTGGCTTCGAAAGCCCTTCAATGTAGCACCAAAAGTGACTATGAAGTGGTTTTGGTTGCACCAGCCTTATCATGATCCAACAGATGCTCTATTGTTGTTGTTGGTGTTGGAGTTGTTAGAGGCATCCCACTTCCTCTTGTTGTCGGGCACGCCCGCCGCAGCGCCCCGTTTTGGCAATCGTCCTTGTTCCACAGCTTCATCAGTCAATTTGTGGGCTAGGCAGATAGCTTGCTGGATAGTGGCCGGTTTGAGGAAGTCACCATACTCCTAATCTCGGGCGCCAATCCCCGAATGTAGTGTTCTACTCGTTTGTGCATCTCGTTCACCATCCCTGGACATAAGGTGGCCAGCTCATGGGTTCTTGTGGTATAAGCCTCGATCTCTGAACCTTGCATTTTCAACTGCCAAAATTCCATCTCCAACTTTTGGACTTTGCTTCGAGGACAGTATTCCTCAGTCATCATATCTTTAAACTCTTTCCACGGGAGTTCATTTGCCATGTCTTGCCCCAGCATTTGCACTTGAGCATTCCACCATGACAGTGCAGCACCATCCAGCGCCCCGGTTGCGTATTTCACTTGGTCAGCAGGTGGACAGTTACACTTTGAGAACACAGATTCCGTCTTCTTAAACCAACTTACTAACCCTACAGCACCCTCGGTTCCACTGTAGGTGTGAGGCTTGCAGTCCATGAAGGACTTGTAGGTACACGCTGGAGGTCCTGCTTTATCACGATAAATATTGATTAGACATCTTATTTGATTAACTAGAGTATTTGACAAACTTTTCCGTTATCGTTTACCTGCGGCCTGTCCTACTTGGACAGCAGCTACTGCCGCCTGGACTTGTGCATTTATTAAAGCAGCCAATTCCGCGGGAGTCATATTAATTGTACCGGCGCCTTGGCCACCGGCACCTTGGTCACCGGCACCTCGTCCGCGCCCGCGCCCGCGTCCTCGACCACGTCCACGTCCACGTCCTCGGGCGTCCATTATTCACTTTACATTCACAACACAATAATGAGTAACATCAAACATATTCATCTCATTGAAGTATAGTAAACAATAAGAAATAATGAATCATCACATCCACAACATTCATAACAAAATGATAACCAAGATAAATAAATTGTAAATAAGTCACAATGTATTCACCAATGTCAAAATTTAAGTTTCTAGTTCAAGTGGGAAACAACCCTTCCCACATAGGTTCCAAAAGAAGGAAACGCTACATAGTCTAGGTTGTTTAAAAGAAATGAAATAGAATCAATCAACTATGTCTGAATTGTCACTATCTTCTTCAATCTCCGCTGGTTCTTCCTCAGGTTCTTCCTCAGGTTCCTCTTCGGGTTCCTCCTCCTCCTCGGGGGCCTGTGCAGGAGCAGGAGCTAAGGCTATCTGAAGTGCCGCCAAATGGGCCTCTAAAGCAGCAATCCTATTGTCGGTTGCTTCATCGCGCTGCTCTCGTGCGGTCACACGTCCACTCAGCATCTGATAACCATCCCGTATTTGGTAACACCCCTCCAAGGTTTTACCATGATGCTCCTCAAGTTCATCCAGTTGATGTCGTAGTGTGTACACTTCGTGCTGTAGTGTACAGACATCGCTAGTGAGTCGCCGGACCCGGTATTGCTCCGTGTCCAGTGCTGCTACCAATGCAGCAATAACCTGCTCGTTGGACTGCACCGTCCGCGGAAGTGTAGGTAGTGGTTGCTCTGTGCTGGTCCTAGTTCGGGGTCTTGATGTAGGCACACGTTCCCTGTAGATGAGGTGATCCACAAACTCAGGGTAGAAACTCCAGTCTCGTGGAGGGTCGCGTTCAGGTGGCACAAACGGTTGATCCCAGTCGAACTCACCTCGTGGATAGTCCAAACGAGGCCAGTCCAGTCCATCGTCAGGTACCGGTCCAGGAGGTGGGGACTTGGATCGTGTGGGTGATGCTGGTCGCTTACCACGTGCTCTCGATGACGATGCCATGCTGCAGAGGGTGTGATGTGTATGCCAATGAGTATACAGTAGAAAAATCAGGAACAAGTAACTAACTAACTGTGTGCGGTTATAGTCTAGTGTGTATGCAACCTAGTTCTCTATAACCAATGGCTCTGATACCAATCTGTCACACCCTCAAAATCCACGTGCGGAGTTTTACCGTGAGGCGTGTGAACAAACCAGGATCACAGTCAATAGTTACTCAGAACGACTCTATATGCTAATTTAACGTAAACCAAACCAGAGTTCAAACTTTAAAAGTCATGCGGAAGCGTAAAGTAAATAAAACAACCCAAAACATGTGAAAGTACCGTATAGCAAAACAAGTGCCAACCAAGTATTTTAAACCATAAATAAAAGACGAGCAATTATGTTTGAAGTTTAAATCTCTAAAATGCATGCTGACTCGTGTAGTGCTCCTATCAGCAATCCAGATTAACGACATGAGGATAGCATACTAGAAGTCAACACATTGTTGGTGAGTTCAAGAGTTTGCGTATAACATAACAGTTTATCAATAGTGTATAAATAAGCATGTGCATTGTAATAGATAGCTAGTCCATTAACAAATTGATATTAATACATAGTGATTTCGCAATTGAAGCTGACTGTGTTATGTTTGCCTCCGTCATGACTTCACCATATCGTGACGAATAATCATAGGACAAATTGCACCTGGTTGACCTCGAGTCACACAGGTGGGGCTTGTCAGACCCAGTAGTACTATCCCAGTTTCCTCGCTATCCAATATTAACAATTTGAAAGTGTGAGGACTTTATCATGGTAAACAACACTATATTAATATCATACACATCTTAAATATAAAAAGCGTTTGTAACATTACCAGTATGCTATTTCCCCCAAAAGAGATTTAATAAAACAGTGGGGCATGAACTCACCTGATACGCGTGATAGATATCTAAGGCTTAACTTGACAGAACGAGTGGAAAGACAACCTTCAAAGGTTACCTAGAACACACAAGTACATAAGTACATGTACACACAACAATCTCAAGAGAAACCCTAAGTGTTCTACAAACAAAGAACTCAAGGTTCTATAAAAACACATACATGTGACCTAGTTGACTCGTTTGACCCATTGGTGATATTATGCGTTGTAAACCATTTAAACATACATAAGCATATAACATACATGGTTAACATTCCAATGAAACACATTTGATGCTACCTTCCCAATACATTGCTTAAATCATCATACTATGCACATATCATACAAGTTATGTAAATTCTTAGCATCTAGCATACTCAGTGCGTTCATAACATAACCAGTGTATCATATAACAGATTAGATCATGCATAACCTACTTACATGACCTATAGCCATGATTTAGCATATACGGGTCAAAACAGATAATTTACCAAAAAGTCATCCATACTATTCACAACACATACAAGATGCCCAATACATGCAACATACATCAATATGACCAATTCCAGTCCCAAACATGATGTCCTAGTTACTAATCAACATACCAAACTATACATGACCATCAAGTGCATAAATCACCCAATAACTAAATAAACATTCCATACAACCCAATTAACAGATTTTACCACTTTAAGCATCCACAACAACCATTCTAGCATGATCCTAAAGCCATGAATAAGTCCAATTCTCAATATCCAAAGTTCATGCACGATAAAGTTTCCCTTTTGGGAAAGTTCATCCCAAAATCTAGTAAACACCCAATGTGTATCCAATTCATCATTAAAATACTATTTCAAGTTCATAACATTCATCCTAACATGCTAATCACCTCTAAACATCCAAATTTCCAAACATCATACACAAAAGTTTCTACTTTTAGTAAGTCATGATCAACATCACAATTTCATGGATTTTCTTGCACAATTCAATTAAACTAACATCTAAGCATTACATCTAACATCTTAGAATCATCAAATCATGAATTCCAAGAACAAAAAGTTTCCTCTTATGGCAATGTATGAAATAAATGATCAAAACCCTAGATTTCTTGCAAAATCAACATCATTCAACATTCATACAACCTAACTAACATCATATAATCATCTAACAATCATCAATTCCATGTTATCATCATCATTTTGAATTAGGGTTGCCTATAATCAAAGTTCATGATCAATCCATTCTTTAGGAGAAACTGAGACAAGGTCTCATACCACAGCCTAGGTGCTTGATGCAGCCCATATAGAGCTTTATCCAGTTTGCACACGTAGTTGGGGTGCTGTGGGTCTTCAAAACCTGGAGGTTGACATACATAGATTTCCCTATCTATATCCCCATATAGAAAAGCACACTTGACATCAAGTTGGTAGATTGTGAAGTTCTTGGATGCAGCATAAGCAAGGAAGATCCTAACTGCCTCAAGTCTTGCAACAGGTGCAAAGACATCAGTATAATCGATTCCTTCCTCCTGGGTGTATCCTTGAACTACTAGTCTTGCCTTATTCTTGATAATCAAGCCTCTATCATCTTTCTTGTTCCTGAACACCTATTTAGTGCCTATGGGTACTTGACCAGATGGTAGTGGGCATAGATTCCAGACCTTTTGTCTTTTGAATTGAAGCAGCTCCTCCTGCATCGATTCAACCCAACTACTATCCTTTAAGGCATCTTCTACCTTCTTTGGTTCCATCTGAGACAAGAAGCATGAGTACAAGCAGACATTCCCATGATGAGTTTGTCCTCTTGTTCTCACACCCTCAGAGACATTCCCTATGATGTTCTCAGTTGGATGAGTGTTGTGAATCCTAAGACGAGGAATCACTTCCAGTTGCAGAGATAAGTCTAGGTTAGACATATTCTGATCAGGAACTGGATCACTCTGTCCAACTGCTGTTTCAAAGTCATTCAATGAGGACTGATTGAATGATTGAGAAACATCATCAATGGTTGGTTGTGAAGTAGGATTAACAGTTGCTTGTTCCTTCAGAATACTACTTCCCTCAACCTGGTGTTGTAATGGATCACCTGAAGAACTTTGAGGTTGATCAAGTGATTCACTTGTTGGAGCTTCATTATTCCTGGAGATAGTTACACTATCAGATCTGTGAATGGTTGAAGCTTGTTGTCTTTCAGCTCTTGGAGAATTTGGAAAAGGTCTGGGAAGCTCAAATAGTTGACTTGCATCAGCATCAGCATTAGCATTCTCTTGAGCACCTGTTCCAGCTGAAACATTCTCACAAGATGGTTTAGAATAGTTTGGAAACAATTCTAAATCAAAGATATACTCAGGTCCATTCCCCCTAACACAAGGACTGTGCTCATTAACAACTATATTGGATGATTCCTCAAATTGTTGATTCTTGATATTGTATACTCTATAAGCTTTAGAGCTAGAAGAGTATCCAATAAAGATAGCATCATCCGACTTCTCAGCAAACTTTGCTAAGTTGTCCTTTGTGTTAAGTATGGTACACCTGCAGCCAAAGGACCTTAGAAAGCCAATGAACGGTGGCCTCTTGTTCCATAACTCATAAGGGGTTTTTCCATGGGCTTAACTACAAGAACCCTGTTCTGCACATAGCATGCAGTACTGACTGCCTCTGCCCAGAATGTTAGAGGTAGCTTTGAATCAGCTAACATGGTCCGAGCAGCCTCAATAAGTGTCATGTTCCTCCTCTCAGCAACACCGTTTTGTTGAGGAGTTCTGGGAGCACTGTATTGTCTGGCAATCCCTTTTGAGTCACAGAATGAGACAAGAACGAAGTTCTTAAACTCAGTCCCTTGATCACTTCTAATGATCTTAACCTTGTGATCAATTTGATTTTCTATTTTAAGAATAAAAGATTTTAAAGTTTCAGCAGTTTCATCTTTACTTATTAAAAAAAATACCCATGTAAATCTTGTAAAATCATCAACTATCACAAAGCAGTATGATTTCCTTCCAATGCTCATTATACTTGTGGGTCCAAAGAGATCCATGTGCAATAAGTGTAATGGAGTAGTGATAGAGTTAACACATTTGGATTTATGAGATGATCTGTGTTGTTTCCCTTTCAGGCATGCAACACAGTTATCTTTGCAGAAAAATTCCTTTTTAGGCAAACCATGTACCAAGTTATTTTTAGCCAATTTATTCATTGTTTTAAAATTCACATGGCACATGCGTTTATGCCATAGTGTTGACTCATCACTATCAGCTTTGGAAAGAAAGCATGATACTTCACCCATAGGAGAAGCATTGTCATATCCAGCTTGTACATATCCCCTTTCCTGGGAGATCTAAGAAGCATCAATTCCGGAGGAATTGTCATCCCTGATTTGAGGATAATGCACTCATGTTCTGTGAAAAGCATCTGATGCTTCTGGTCACAGAATTGAGAAACACTTAACAGATTGTGTTCAAGCTGTTTGACAAAGTGAACTTTGTCAATGTTTATTCTGCCATTGGATATACTTCCTCTGCCCGAAATATATCCTCCGGCCTCACCTCCAAATTGGACAGGCCCTCCATCAAAGTTCTGGAATTGTTGAAGGAGAGATCTGTTCCCTGTCATGTGCCTGGAGCATCCACTATCTACAATCCAGACATTGTGTTCTTGTCAAATGGACGTCCCTGCACATAAGATGAGATGGTTAGTTTGTTTGGAAGCCCAAGCCTTGCTGGTCTTGGACTCTTCCAAAGATAGTGACATAATTGAACCAAAAGATATGCATTGGGGTTCAATAGAGGTCATTGTTGAAGAAGAGGTTTGGGCTGCAGCATCTTCCTTGATCTTCAATCCATCCCTTGGTTGATCTTTGAAGATGAGCTTGTTGAAGCTTGTACAGCGTGGCCTTCTTCCGAAGCTTCTTTCTTTTCGAAAGAAGCCTTCACCACCTTTTCTTCCGAAGTAGTCTTCTTCTGAGATGGTTTCAAGGGAGCCTTCTTGTTCTTCCGAACCTTAGAAGGTTTGGCTTCCGAAGCTATTTTCCCTTCGGAAGAAGTAGTTTCTTCCGAAAGCAACTTGGCTTCCCAGACCAACTTTCCCTTTTCATCATTTGGACCTTTTGAAGTGGTCCAACTGAGAAACCTTCTCTGACTCCTTCTTTTCTAACATTATTTGCATAATGTGTGCTTGCTGGAGTGTAGTAACAATCTTTAGCCATGTGGTTGTGCAGACCAAATATTATGCAGACAATGTTAGTCTTCTGGGAACTTGCAGGTTGCTGTTTCTTGGGTTTCTTCTCTTCATCAGCAACTTTCCCTTTCAACTTCTGATCCTTCAGTAGGACAGGAGTGCTGGTACTACACTCCTTTCCTGAATCAGGAGTACCTACCACTTAAATCCGGCAGAAATGAAGACACCCTTTTGCTTTGGGTCGATCTTAAGCTTGGACTCTGCAACCTTCTTGGCAGTCCTTCTAGCAGCTTTAGCTCTGCTTCTTCTTGCCTTGGTGGTTAGGATTTGGTCTTCACAGGTGGAGATGAGTATATCCTCCTGTTTCTCCCCTGTGGTGGTCACTATTTTGCCTCATCCTTTAGTTCCAATGGAGAAGGGTCAGCAGTTGGAACCTCTTGCTCTTCAGTACCACATCTAGGTAGTCTAATAGACTCATAAGAGTGTGGTGGAGCTATTTCATTGGTTCCCAACCCTTCTTTGTTTTGATAAAACATTTGGAATGAGAGGTTGATGCAAGAATAGTTTGGAAGCTTTGCTCAGCAATAGCTTGCTTCCTGGCCTGAGCCTCAGCTGTGACCAACTGGGCTTGAACCTCAGATAGTTTGGATATCAGATCTTTAATTTGAGTCTTATAATTAGTCTTTTCATGTTTTAAAAGAGACACAGTTTTCTCTAACCCTTCAATTTTCTTTTGACAGTCAGATTCAGCTCTTTTAAAATCGGATTTTAGCACATTTAAAGACTCAACCTCAGATCTGATTTCCGAAATGTAATCCTTATAGAGTTTAACTTTAGCATTACAGGCAGCAGTACAAAGATGTTCATATACCTGATCATCATCTGTTCCGGCCATGAGTGCTTGAGCAGGAGTCACATCCTGTACCATGAAGCTCAAGTCAACTTCTTGAGCACAGCAGCTGTTTCAGTTGACTTTTCTTCATGCTTTGGAGCAGTGGGATGTGTGGAGGCCTGTGGGGTTCCGGGTTGTTCTTGGGAGCCTTGCATTCCCTAGCAAAGTGACCAAGTTGGTTGCAGTTGTAACACCTTGCTTTGCTCTTATCAAACCCAAACTTGCTGTTGACTGGGTTTTGAGGGAATTGCCTTCCAGTTCTCTTGAAGAACTTCTTCGCTCTGTAAGTTAAAAGAGCCATTTGCTGGACAATATCCATATACTCCACATCATCTGGACTGAAGCACTCAAGATCATCAAAGCAGTATTGAAAATCACCGGAGTGTCCACTTCCAAAGACAAAGGCACAACTATCCTGAGAGGAGTAGTGTTGAACCTTTTGAGACTTTGGAGTCTCAGGTAGAGTAATGTAGGGTCCACTGTGTGAGTTGTCAGGGTAACATAGCAACTGATGTTGTGGTTCTATGGTTTCCCTTTCAACCACATGAAGGGCTGAACTCAGTTGGTTATTGGAGTGACCAGAGGAGTTCTGCATGTTCATCTCCATCTGGAATGCACTTAGGATACCATACAACTCTGTCAGAGTAAGAGTCTTAAGTCCGAAGTTCTCTTGATTACAACACAGTAATGTATCCATAGTTTAGGAAGGGAAGACATGAACTTCCTAACTATGTCTCTGTTCTCAAGAGCTACTCCAATATCCTCCAGAGTATCTACTAGCTCAACATACCTGAAGTATTGTTGAGTCAAGGTCTCACCAGCCTTGAAAGTAAAGTTCTCAAACTGCTACTTCAAGAGATCCTTCTTGTTCTCTTGGGTTTCCTTGGATCCTTCATACATCAGCTTCAGTGCTTCCCATAAATCTTTGGCAGTTTTGCTCTTCTTGAAGCGTCTGTAGATGGAGTTGGGGAGAGCAGTTTGGAGAGAAGTCATAGCCCTTTGATCCAGCTCTATTCTCTTCCTGTCTTCTTCTGAGTAATCATCAACATCTTTTGGAATGATGCGATTACCAGTGGCAGAAGTGGTGCTTGGTATGAAAGGACCATTGACAATGGAGTCCAACATCCTTGAATCTTGACAGTTGATGAAGCCTTCCATTCTGATGCACCATGTGTCAAAGTCTTCAGGGGTGATCAGTGGGGACTTGGTCATGGTACCGGTTTCCATATCAGCCTTGGAGAGAGCAGCCATTTGAGTGAGTGGTTTGTAGTGAGGAGTGAAAAACATGTTGATTTGGATGGTAAGATCTCACAATCAAGAGCCTGGAGCTCTGATACCAATTGCAGGATCGATTATGGGTGGTTTTTCTCTCAACTCACTGTGAACAACACTCGGCAAGTAGTCTATGAAGAGTTGATCACAATTTACTAAGTATCAAGCAGTAAGAAAATAAACACAGCAAGTAAATTTTCAAGGTACTTTTATATATTGCTTCTCAACTCAAAGGATTACAAGACTCCTGGACTCAAATCGCTTTTCTAAAGAGTTACAGGGAGAAGTATATATAATACTACCTACAGCCGGGTATACTTTGATTCAGCTGGACACCTCTAACCTTACATCTATACTACAAGACTCTAGGTGAGGTCTTTCAGACATTTTGCCTGAGAGTTGGTAGTCAGGACATGTCCCTGACTTACCTTTTGTCACCAACTAAAGTTGGTAACATGTACTATCATAAAAAGGTGAACAGTAGAATAAAGTATGGTCAACAACATGGCTCTTTAGGAAGATGCCATGCTGTATCAGAGGTCTGCAGCGGACTGTCAGGGACCATACTTTTATCTGCTGGACATAGCAATGTCTTCCGAAGGATAAAGTGCTTCGGAAGAATAACTTCTTCCGAAGGCACTTATTCTTCGGAAGACTGCTTCTTCCGAGGCTTGGAGTCTTCTTTGTCTTCGGAAGCTCAGACTTTGTCTTCAGCTCTTTCATCAGGCTTTGTCTTCGGAAGCTCAGACTTTGTCTTCAGCTCCTTCATCAGACTTTGTCTTCGGAAGCTCAGACTTTGTCTTCAGCTCTTTTATCAGACTTTGTCTTCGGAAAATGGTCTTCAGCTGTTGGCTTCAGCTGTTGTCTTCAGCAGTTGACTTCAGCTGTTGTCTTCAGCAGTTGACTTCAGCTTTTGCCTTCAGCAGTTGACTTCAGCTGTTGTCTTCAGCAGTTGACTTCAGCTTTTGCCTTCAGTAGATATCTTCAGCTGTTGTTCCTCAGACTCTCGGAAGATCTCTTGCTTGGCTTCGAAAGCCCTTCAATGTAGCACCAAAAGTGACTATGAAGTGGTTTTGGTTGCACCAGCCTTATCATGATCCAACAGATGCTCTATTGTTGTTGTTGGTGTTGGAGTTGTTAGAGGCATCCCACTTCCTCTTGTTGTCGGGCACGCCCGCCGCAGCGCCCCGTTTTGGCAACCGTCCTTGTTCCACAGCTTCATCAGTCAATTTGTGGGCTAGGCAGATAGCTTGCTGGATAGTGGCCGGGTTTGAGGAAGTCACCATACTCCTAATCTCGGGCGCCAATCCCCGAATGTAGTGTTCTACTCGTTTGTGCATCTCGTTCACCATCCCTGGACATAAGGTGGCCAGCTCATGGGTTCTTGTGGTATAAGCCTCGATCTCTGAACCTTGCATTTTCAACTGCCAAAATTCCATCTCCAACTTTTGGACTTTGCTTCGAGGACAGTATTCCTCGGTCATCATATCTTTAAACTCTTTCCACGGGAGTTCATTTGCCATGTCTTGCCCCAGCATTTGCACTTGAGCATTCCACCATGACAGTGCAGCACCATCCAGCGCCCCGGTTGCGTATTTCACTTGGTCAGCAGGTGGACAGTTACACTTTGAGAACACAAATTCCGTCTTCTTAAACCAACTTACTAACCCTACAGCACCCTCGGTTCCACTGTAGGTGTGAGGCTTGCAGTCCATGAAGGACTTGTAGGTACACGCTGGAGGTCCTGCTTTATCACGATAAATATTGATTAGACATCTTATTTGATTAACTAGAGTATTTGACAAACTTTTCCGTTATCGTTTACCTGCGGCCTGTCCTACTTGGACAGCAGCTACTGCCGCCTGGACTTGTGCATTTATTAAAGCAGCCAATTCCGCGGGAGTCATATTAATTGTACCGGCGCCTTGGCCACCGGCACCTTGGTCACCGGCACCTCGTCCGCGCCCGCGCCCGCGTCCTCGACCACGTCCACGTCCACGTCCTCGGGCGTCCATTATTCACTTTACATTCACAACACAATAATGAGTAACATCAAACATATTCATCTCATTGAAGTATAGTAAACAATAAGAAATAATGAATCATCACATCCACAACATTCATAACAAAAATGATAACCAAGATAAATAAATTGTAAATAAGTCACAATGTATTCACCAATGTCAAATTTAAGTTTCTAGTTCAAGTGGGGAAACAACCCTTCCCACATAGGTTCCAAAAGAAGGAAACGCTACATAGTCCAGGTTGTTTAAAAGAAATGAAATAGAATCAATCAACTATGTCTGAATTGTCACTATCTTCTTCCATCTCCGCTGGTTCTTCCTCAGGTTCTTCCTCAGGTTCCTCTTCGGGTTCCTCCTCCTCCTCGGGGGCCTGTGCAGGAGCAGGAGCTAAGGCTATCTGAAGTGCCGCCAAATGGGCCTCTAAAGCAGCAATCCTATTGTCGGTTGCTTCATCGCGCTGCTCTCGTGCGGTCACACGTCCACTCAGCATCTGATAACCATCCCGTATTTGGTAACACCCCTCCAAGGTTTTACCATGATGCTCCTCAAGTTCATCCAGTTGATGTCGTAGTGTGTACACTTCGTGCTGTAGTGTACAGACATCGCTAGTGAGTCGCCGGACCCGGTATTGCTCCGTGTCCAGTGCTGCTACCAATGCAGCAATAACCTGCTCGTTGGACTGCACCGTCCGCGGAAGTGTAGGTAGTGGTTGCTCTGTGCTGGTCCTAGTTCGGGGTCTTGATGTAGGCACACGTTCCCTGTAGATGAGGTGATCCACAAACTCAGGGTAGAAACTCCAGTCTCGTGGAGGGTCGCGTTCAGGTGGCACAAACGGTTGATCCCAGTCGAACTCACCTCGTGGATAGTCCAAACGAGGCCAGTCCAGTCCATCGTCAGGTACCGGTCCAGGAGGTGGGGACTTGGATCGTGTGGGTGATGCTGGTCGCTTACCACGTGCTCTCGATGACGATGCCATGCTGCAGAGGGTGTGATGTGTATGCCAATGAGTATACAGTAGAAAAATCAGGAACAAGTAACTAACTAACTGTGTGCGGTTATAGTCTAGTGTGTATGCAACCTAGTTCTCTATAACCAATGGCTCTGATACCAATCTGTCACACCCTCAAATCCACGTGCGGAGTTTTACCGTGAGGCGTGTGAACAAACCAGGATCACAGTCAATAGTTACTCAGAACGACTCTATATGCTAATTTAACGTAAACCAAACCAGAGTTGAAACTTTAAAAGTCATGCGGAAGCGTAAAGTAAATAAAACAACCCAAAACATGTGAAAGTACCGTATAGCAAAACAAGTGCCAACCAAGTATTTAAACCATAAATAAAAGACGAGCAATTATGTTTGAAGTTTAAATCTCTAAAATGCATGCTGACTCGTGTAGTGCTCCTATCAGCAATCCAGATTAACGACATGAGGATAGCATACTAAAAGTCAACACATGGTTGGTGAGTTCAAGAGTTTGCGTATAAACATAACAGTTTATCAATAGTGTATAAATAAGCATGTGCATTGTAATAGATAGCTAGTCCATTAACAAATTGATATTAATACATAGTGATTTCGCAATTGAAGCTGATTGTGTTATGTTTGCCTCCCGTCACGACTTCACCATATCGTGACGAATAATCATAGGACAAATTGCACCCGGTTGACCTCGAGTCACACAGGTGGGGCTTGTCAGACCCAGTAGTACTATCCAAGTTTCCTCGCTATCCAATATTAACAATTTGAAAGTGTGAGGACTTTATCATGGTAAACAACACTATATTAATATCATACACATCTTAAATATAAAAAGCGTTTGTAACATTACCAGTATGCTATTTCCCCCAAAAGAGATTTAATAAAACAGTGGGGCATGAACTCACCTGATACGCGTGATAGATATCTAAGGCTTAACTTGACAAGAACGAGTGGAAAGACAACCTTCAAAGGTTACCTAGAACACACAAGTACATAAGTACATGTACACACAACAATCTCAAGAGAAACCCTAAGTGTTCTACAAACAAAGAACTCAAGGTTCTATAAAAACAACATACATGTGACCTAGTTGACCCGTTTGACCCGTTGGTGATATTATGCGTTGTAAACCATTTAAACATACATAAGCATATAACATACATGGTTAACATTCCAATGAATCACATTTGATGCTACCTTCCCAATACATTGCTTAAATCATCATACTATGCACATATCATACAAGTTATGTAAATTCTTAGCATCTAGCATACTCAGTGCGTTCATAACATAACCAGTGTATCATATAACAGATTAGATCATGCATAACCTACTTACATGACCTATAGCCATGATTTAGCATATACGGGTCAAAACAGATAATTTACCAAAAAGTCATCCATACTATTCACAACACATACAAGATGCCCAATACATGCAACATACATCAATATGACCAATTCCAGTCCCAAACATGATGTCCTAGTTACTAATCAACATACCAAACTATACATGACCATCAAGTGCATAAATCACCCAATAACTAAATAAACATTCCATACAACCCAATTAACAGATTTTACCACTTTAAGCATCCACAACAACCATTCTAGCATGATCCTAAAGCCATGAATAAGTCCAATTCTCAATATCCAAAGTTCATGCACGATAAAGTTTCCCTTTTGGGAAAGTTCATCCCAAAATCTAGTAAACACCCAATGTGTATCCAATTCATCATTAAAATACTATTTCAAGTTCATAACATTCATCCTAACATGCTAATCACCTCTAAACATCCAAATTTCCAAACATCATACACAAAAGTTTCTACTTTTAGTAAGTCATGATCAACATCACAATTTCATGGATTTTCTTGCACAATTCAATTAAACTAACATCTAAGCATTACATCTAACATCTTAGAATCATCAAATCATGAATTCCAAGAACAAAAAGTTTCCTCTTATGGCAATGTATGAAATAAATGATCAAAACCCTAGATTTCTTGCAAAATCAACATCATTCAACATTCATACAACCTAACTAACATCATATAATCATCTAACAATCATCAATTCCATGTTATCATCATCAATTTTGAATTAGGGTTGCCTATAATCAAAGTTCATGATCAATCCACTAAAAACATACAATTCATGCATAATCAACGTTAAACAACATGTAATCAATCCAACTAACATGTTAACATCAATAAACATCAAGATTTCAGCACCATGAGACCCAATTTCGCAGCCCATGTTTCGGTTTTATCAAGAACACATGAAAAACCCATAAAAATCTAACCTTTACACTTGTAATGGCTTGTAATTGATGTTTCTAACGTGTTGTAACACTTGCAACTGATCAAAATCGAATGGAATGCACTTGTTCTTGGCTTATTTCGCAAAGGGGAGAGGGATGGGGCTGCAGGTCGCGATCTTGAGGGAGTGGGGGCTAGGGTTTATTTTTTGTTTAATTTAATTAGTCACATTTACACCTTTAACCCTTTTAACTTGTATTTTATAAAAATTCAGCTTTTAACTTCTTTTTAAAAGTGTTTTTAACCATCTAACAAATATATAAACTAGTAATGACAATTATATATTTTATATTATAAAACACGCAACATACGAATTAACACACGCGTTTCCGCGTTACGCGATAAAATTCCCGAATAGTCTTTAAATCGCGTAAAAACATAAACATAAAATAATAATCATCTTATCAAATAGATTATTATTAAATTAACATTATTAATTATTTTAAGTCACCAACTTCAAACGACAACTAGTGTGTGCTTACGGCACGTGTATGCAAAAACTTGACGGAACTAACGGAGTTTGGTAACGAAAAATTACCGGATGTCACATTTCAAAAGGAAAACCGATATGCATGGAAACTTGGATACTTATAAGTCTAAACTTGTAGCAAAGGGTTTCACTCAAACTCAAGGGGTTGATTATGATGAAACTTTCTCACCTGTTGCGATGCTAAAGTCTATAAGGATATTGTTTGCCATAGCTGCTCATTATGATTATGAGATTTGGCAAATGGATGTCAAAACTGCTTTCCTAAATGGATATCTTGAGGAAGATGTCTATATGGTTCAACCTGAAGGTTTTGTCGATCCAAAACATCCTAATAAAGTATGCAAGTTAAAGAAATCAATCTATGGATTGAAACAAGCATGGAGAGGCTGGAATCACCGTTTTGATGAGGAAGTAAAGAAATTTGGCTTCATAAAAAACGCTGATGAGGCTTGTGTGTATAAGAAGGCTAGTGGGAGCATAATAACTTTCCTAGTATTGTATGTTGATGACATACTACTATTTGGAAATGACATTCCAACCTTGGAAGGTGTAAAAACCTGGCTTGGAAGTTGTTTTTCCATTAAGGATCTTGGTGAAGCCGCCTATATTCTGGGAATAAAGATCTATAGGGATAGATCAAGGCGGTTGATTGGTTTTAATCAAAGTGCATATATTGATAAAATCTTGAAAAGGTTCAAGATGGAGAACTCTAAGAAAGGTACCGTACCTATTCAAAGAGGAACGATATTGAGTACGACTTAATGTCCTAGCTCAAAGGATGAGCAAGATAAAATGAATGCAATCCCATACGCATCTGCTATTGGATCCATCATGTATGCGATGATATGCACTCGACCGGACGTGTCATGTGCCTTAAGCATGACAAGCCGATACCAGCAAAATCCTGGAAATAGTCATTGGATGGCTGTTAAGAACATACTTAAGTACCTAAGGAGGACAAGAGATATGTTCCTAATCTATGGATCTGGTGATGAGGAACTCATTGTAAAAGGTTACACGGATGCGAGTTTCCAAACCGATCGTGACGATTCACGGTCACAATCAGGATACGTTTTCATTCTGAATGGAGGAGCGGTCTCTTGGAAGAGCTCCAAGCAGGATATGGTGGCTCTATCAACTACAGAATCAGAATACGTCACCGCCTCATTGGCAGCTCAAGAAGCTGCATGGTTAAAGAAATTCATTGCCGATCTAGGGGTTGTCCCTTCCATTCAGGGTTGTCCCTTCCATTCAGGAACCCCTAGAGATCTTTTGTGATAATGAGGGTGCGATTGCTCAAATCAAGGAACCTCGTGCTCATCAAAAGACTAGGCACATTGAGCGGAGATTCAACTACATACGAGATAAAGTTGAAAAGGGAAAGATATGTATTCGCAAAGTTCACACGGATCAAAACATTGCGGATCCTCTCACGAAGCTCCTTGAAAAGGCAAAGCATGAAGGTCATGCTTGTGCCATGGGACTTCGATATTCTAGTGATTGGATTTGATCTGTAAACTTTGTATTTGGATATTTGGAACTCTTTATTATTTGAATAAAATTATTTGGTTATAATGCTTCAATTAATGTTCTAATTTAGCATGTTTAATCCATGAGTAAATTGTTTACTCTAAATGTCCGTAATCGTTCATACTTGTGGGAACAAGTGTGAGAGTAAGATTATTACGAACTTGGATTGGTTGATATTCATAAGGATGAATATAGAGCAATGGGTTGCTACCAAGATTCATAGATATTTGTGGGATACAAATATTGGACTAACCCGCATCTCAAATTTTACTACATGGAATCTTATTGATGATCATAAGTAAATTTGAGTAGAGGTGAATATCATTTGGTATCCTCCGACCTGAGATACATATTGGGTTTTGATATTCACCAAGTATCATACCTTGAGCTAATTCTTTATTGTCCTGAAATAGTGGACAGTACATAAGGGTATGTTCAGATATGACACGAGGTGTTTGTGAGAAACGTATGTAGTCAAGATGGAATTTGTTCCTCTTATTCGTTGAGAGTTAGATGTCTAAGGCCTGATAAGTTAAATCAATAAGGAATGATCATTCTGTGTTCTTGGATTTAACATGATATCTGTAACAAAAGGATAGATGATTGATTCACCTAAATCATTTCAAGTAGGGTACTTGAAAGGGATGATGTTATTGAATGGCTATAAGTCATGCGTATTAAGGGTAGTAAACCGTTATTAGGCGGTATTTACTGCTTGCATCAATCTTCTATGAATCTTGGGCAAGTGGGAGATTGTAGGATTCTATGTGCCCAAGACACATGGAATATTGATGCGTTAGTACGTTATGATCCAAGTCGGGTTATACCCAATAACTAGCTTAGCAAACACAAATTGATATTTAATTGATGATATGATCATGCAATTAAATATAAACACCAATTTCGAAAAATGGCTTTTCTAAATTAAATGCATAAGAGATAGAACAACTTATTTAGATACTTAGTTCAAATATTATTATTTGAAATGTTATTTAACTTAGTTAAATAATATCAAATAATAAATGGGTATATAAGTTATACAATTAAGTGTTAATTGTGCAACTTGTTAGTTCAACTAGTTAATATTAAAAGATAATAAAATTTTGAGGGGGAAACCCTCAAAAGATTCAAAATCGGCCGCCCCCCTCTCTATTTTTCAATGGACCATTTGCTTCTTGAAACTCTCTATCATTGACTAGTTGAACACACTACCAAGTCATCTCAATATCACATGCAAAAGACTAAACAAAATCCTCTCTCTCTCTCTCAATAGCTACGGCCAAAAGGCAGCAGCATCAAAGGATTTAGTAGAGCAATTTTGTGTTAGTTTTGGTGTTGAATCTCCCTAACAAAAGGTGTTTGCAAGGAGGCTTTGGGTATACACACTTGAGGGTTCCTCTTCTTGGAACCTTGGTCGATTTCATCTCCATTTCATCTAACTTGCTGCTGGAACATCATGATTTTGAAGGCTGTTGGCAGCTTTCTTTTTTGGAGTTTTGGTGTCCAAGTCCAAGCAACCATGATGCTTGCTTAGAGGCTTATGGAAGGAACACTTGAAGACTTCTACTCTTGAAAGTCTTGGCCATTTTTCAGCCCCTTTTCAGCCTTCTTTTGGTCGTATTTGACAGCATCCAGAAAGGTAGTATCTTGGTATGACTAAGTCAAGTTTGGGTGTTCTTATCATATTGTATGCTAGTTTATCCACATAATAAGATCCTTATGTTATGGGTTTGTTGTTTTACACATTAGAAAGATAATTTTCAGAAACTTTAACATGTTTTAAAGTAGTTCATTCCGCTACGTTTCATATGTTTAAATGGTTAAACAAGCTGAAAATGGTGTAACAAACCCTTTCATACCTTACTGTTAAGGATATGTATACCTTAGCTCAGAAGTCAAAAGTGATATTTATTTTTTAGTCATTTACGTTATTACTGGATTGGTCAAAATTGCAGTTTTACTTGTGAAAACAAATACCATATCTTCCAAGTTAAAGGTTGATGGGGTTTCTATTACTCTGAAGCCATATTCAATCACTAATTTCAAATTTTTAACAAACTATTCTGCTTGATGTTCGTCCTTAAAATGTATGATACTTAAAAGAATCAAAGGAAACACATTTTGGAAATAAATAAGACCCGTCGCGAAGCGCGGGCATAGATTACTATATATATATATATATATATATATATATATATATATATATATATATATTTATAGATATGCTTAATAAATTTTCACTCAAGTGCTTGACACTTGGAAATTTATCAAGACGTCACCCAAAAACTAAAAGTTCTTTCTGTGTACAAACTTAACAACCCTCGATTACATAAATGTGTGTGTGTGTGTGTATGTATATATATATATGGTTTGGTTATTATGAGAACCCTCTATTTTTATGAGAACTCTTTAACCAAATCCTAACCATAGATCAAGAAATATATGATAAGATCTATCAAATATTTTTTTTATTATAAAAGGGCATAAATGTCATTTAATACAACCATCAAAATTCAGATTTAACAAGATTATGACAAGTGTCATCCCTATATCTCCTCTTTTCTTTTTTTTTCTTTATATTTAAAAACTTTACCCTTTTTTATTTAAACACTCATAACTTTTTTATAAATGAAATTTTTATAAAAAGTGCACCATTAAACTCATCATATTTTTCTCTTTAATTTTACTATAGTATTGCAAAAAAAGGTTTTATTCGTACGTAGTTACATCATATACAATGTTACACTGTTGTACCATGTAGCAAAGCTATAACAAAAACAAGAAGTTACAATGTTAATTCCTATATAACCTTGCAAACGGCATTATTAACAAATATAATCTTGCACTACTGTACCATACTTTTACACCCGATATTACACCAGTCCAACTAACAATAACATCCATATTACGACAACCTAACAACCAAACGACATTACATCATGTTATACTAATGTAATCTTTAGCAAAGTTGTAACAAAAACATCTACTTACAGTGTTAAATACATGATATTACATGACTCAAACTAAAAGTAGCACAATCATTACAACAAACCAAACGACATTACATCAATATAAACCAATGTAAACTAATGTAAACCAATATTAACCAATGTAAACCAATATTAACCAATGTAAAACAATCTGTAAAACAAACGAATCATCATTACAACTGATATTACATCATTCAAACTACAGTACTACCATCGTTACAACAACTAAACAAGTAAGTTGCATCAGTTTACATCTATTTACATCTAAGTTTAAATATATAAATATTTAAAAAGCATTCACCAATGTAAGTTAAAATCTACAAACATCTACTTTAAAACATTATATTACAACCTTCATACTACAAAAAATACATCAAATCATGCCACTCTAAGTTTAAATATATAAATATATACTTTAACACATTAAATCAAAACCTTCAATCTACATGAAATGCTCGTCTAACACCTAAATCCAAAGTCAAAATCAAACCCTAACCTGTTGATCAGAAGATGGTAACTATAATAAAGGGCCACTATAGTTGGATGACATATCTAAACAAGGTCTACAGAGATTGTTAGAAAGCCACCATACGAAAGCAACCTCCGCTCTATCATTTTCGCCTCCACGATGAAAACCCATTTCGCAAAAACATCGTAGAAAACAAACAGTCACCTACATAGAATAGTATTGGTTTTAAGTTGACATCAAAACCAATTAATGATGTCAACTTTGCCATTGAAGAGAATTGGATTTAACATTCACACAACTACAACTAACCTTAATAAGTGGTGATTGTCAATAGGATAACACATGATTAGCTACTTTATCCTTTTTTCTGATGTGAACAACAGCAATAGAAGTTGTTCTAATGAAGCTGTACATTCTAATATGAAGTTCAGAAGTAATAAGAAATATATAACTTGTGGATGTTATAATCGCAAGTTAGCAAGTTCTAGGCTATATAACTATAACAACATCCAAAACCTTCTTTATAGAAATATAGTTATATGCCACATGTACACCAAGGAACCCCGCAGGCTTCTTCCCAACCAGATTATGTGACTGATTAATGGCATTACCTAGCCCGGATGCCTAACATAGCTTTACTTTCTAAAGCAATGAACACTGACATTAGTAGTTAAAGAAAGAGGGTGGAGCTTAGTTACTAAAATCATAAACAAAAGTAAATTAAGTGAAGACGTTCAGTGATTTCAGTTAATTTTTTACGATGCTGGTTGTCTACCCTTTAAGTGAGGATTAATGGGTAAGTGAGACAGGTAGGGTTAACAGGTCAAAATAGTTAAGACCGGGCCAAAAAGAGTTGGGTTAAACCTTAAGCGTATTGTTTTCAAAATGTAGGATAAATTTATTAAACTTTTTCAAGTATAATGGTTTTTATTGGGAAACTAAGAAGCAAACAGTCTCATTTGTAAAGTTAATAACTTTAAAGAAACTATAACACATTGTAAAAATTTTCACGAAAGAGCAGAAATAGATATCTATGTTGGATCATTCTCATTATAACAATTATCATCAATGGAAAGTTTAGAATAAAATGTTTATAATTCAGAAGCAAAGAAAATCTTAAGGTAAACCTATAAGCATAACTACTTAGAAGCATCAACAATCTATTATGGTAAAACTTTTCATGTTGAACTATTTTTAAGTGATAATGATACGTTTATAATCATTCTAGCAGCTACTATTTTCTCTACGTATATACAAATTAGATCAATGAAGATGCAACCAGATATTAGTATAACAATGTAAATGATTGGGTAATGAACCAATAATAGGTCAAAGCATGGATACATGTATATCTATTGCAGCAAGCCTGTTACCTATGTTATCAAGTTGTTGAGACAATTAAGGATATCAAGTTAATGATCTATAAAGAAGGTTACAAATGTATGCAATTAGTAATTCAACAAACTTCCTCCTTAAAGAACAATATTACTATAGCTGTAACACCCATTATTATCATATATATAATGTTGGGAGAGGGAGAGATGAATGAATACAGAAAATATGTTCTTGTAAGTGTGATTCATCATACATCAAATGAAGGTTTTACATGGTATTTATAGGTACAAACTTGGCGGGTTATCCACGGATCCTAACCGGGTTACTTAACCACCAAGCAATAACTAACTTACCTATACTAAACATAATTATACAATTGTCACACTAAACTTATAATAACATATAAATACACTAATTTAGTTTAACCTTCAACACTCCCCCTTAAACTAAATTAAGGTTGAGAAAGTCTTCATCTTTCTACTTCATAATAGCATAGGTTCATCTTCCTCGAATTGAATAAGATGAGCTTCCTCTTTTTCTTTGTCTTTCCACTTGTTCTTCCATTGGTGCATTCATATGCGAGATGACCATAGTTTCCACAATTGAAACATCTAAATTTATTTTTGTCTTTGTCTTCTCGACTCACATCTTTTCCACGATCTTTCCTTTCTTTAATGAAGTCTCTTTCTTGTCTTTCGTTGAAGTTTCTTCCACGACCTCTACCACGGATTTGGTTACCATGTCCTCTACCATAATACTTACTTTCAGAATGATTAGTTGAAGTTGCCATTAGAAGTTTAGTTTGATGATTTCCTTCAAGGTTGTCATGACTTTTGAGACGTTTCTCAAATGCTGTTATTCTTCCTACTGCTTCTTCAAATGACATTTATCTATTTCTGAATACTGCTCGATAGATGCTACTATTGGTAAAAACTTCATAGGAACGGAATTAAGTAACTTTCTTACGATTATCTTATCTTTAAGAGTAGTGCCAAGACTTTTGAATTTGGCTCTTATGCTGCTTAACTTGCTTGCGAAGTTACTTACACTTTCATTTTCTTTTATCTTTACATCTCTAACTCGCTTCTTAAGGTTTGTAGACGTGCCTTTTGAACTAGATCTGCTCTAAGGTATCGAACTTTAATTGATTCCCAAACTTTTTGCATTTTCACATTGTGCTACTTGCATTAATATATCTTCGGGTAATGTTTGGAAGATCATTGCCTTGGTTGTATACACTTTCTTTTCATCTACATCTCCTTTTACATCAATTGTTTCCCAAAGACCATAAGCCTTTAAGATCATTTCCATTAATAATGCCCATGAAGTGTAGTTTGTCTCAGTTAGCTTGGGACATTGAAGTGATATATTCCCTTGTTCACGTGTTGGTGTTGATATACTTGCTGATTTTTCGGTCATGATTTCTTGCTTAATCTTCTTGGGTATTTTCTTTCCTATCTTGCTTTTGATTTGCTATGTTCTTGTCTTACTTGTTTGAACTTTGCTTCTTGCTACTTGATTCAATGATCAATCGTCTTGCTTTTGTAATTGTTGCTTTGATTTGCCAAAAATCTTCTTTCTTACTTTGCCACACAGGTCTTCTTTCGATAAGCGCCACACAGGTCTTCTTTCGATAAACGCCACACAGGTTGTCTTTGCTTGTTTCGCCACACAGGTCGAACTTGCCACACAGGTCTTTCTTACTTGTTTCGCCACACAGGTCGAACTTGCCACACAGGACTACTTGCTTGCTTTGATTACACGTGTCTTTCTTGCTTGCTTTGTAACACTATGTTTTCTCTTACTCGCTATTTGAACCAAGATTGGTTCGATCTTGCTTGCTATATGAACGACAAGGGTTCGGTTCTTGTTTGCGATGTGAACCACAAAGGTTTGATTTTTTTTTTTGACTTGCTAATTATTGAAGAGTTTTCAATAATTTTGACTTGCTAAATTTGTTTTTTTATTTAGAATATTAAAATTATATTTTTGAAAATATATCAAAACGTTCGTGAAACATGAATCCTCCAAAAATTAAAATCAAATCTGTTTTTACTTTTCTTTTAGAAATTTAATATTAAAAATAACCTTATTTCCAAAAAAAAAGAAAACTTCTGTTGACTTTCCCAGAAAGTCAAAATTGACAAACCAGAAAATCTTTTCTTCTTCTTCTTCCTGTAAGTCTTCTGTCGAACAGAGGGCTTTTCAATTTGATATCTTTCCTTTGATGAAATCGATTTAATTTGTCTCACTGTTGTCAAATATCGATTTAAGAATTCCGATTGAGAATCCAATTCGTTTTCCTTTTTGGTTGAAGCGGTTTCGGGAAGACGAAGTTCCGATCGATATGTTGTTCTTAATTTCTTGAAACGATTATTCGAAATTGATTCTTGATTCTTGCCACGATTTGAACAAGTACTTTCGATTTGAACAAGTACTTTCGATTTGAATACGTCTCTGTTTCGGTTTGAATCGCCGGACCCTCGCCGGAAATCGGTATCCTCCGATTTGTTGAAAAACGATTTTGGGTTCTTGATTCTGATGATCCTTTGATCGATTGATGATGGTGATCACGTTTCTGATTGATAAACACGTTTCTTGTTCTCGATTTGTTCCAATTTTGTCTCTGTTCTTACTTCGCAAAACAGGGATGAATCATCGATGTGTTCTTCGTGATTTCTTCTTCGTCGTCTTACTCGAAAGTTTCAATTTCGTTGGTTTCGTATAATTCTCTGATCAAAGATGTTATTCTTGCTTTCGGTTTTGTGAAAGATTCAATTTTCTTTGATTTCATATACAAATTCGCGTTTTGATAGAGTTGCAGATCATCGAATAAAACAGGGACATGCGTTTCTTTCTTCCTCACAGATCCAAGAGCCAACACGCTCTGATACCAATTGTTGGGAGAGGGAGAGATGAATGAATACAGAAAATATGTTCTTGTAAGTGTGATTCATCATACATCAAATGAAGGTTTTACATGGTATTTATAGGTACAAACTTGGCGGGTTATCCACGGATCCTAACTGGGTTACTTAACCACCAAGCAATAACTAACTTACCTGTACTGAACATAATTATACAATTGTCACACTAAACTTATAATAACATATAAATACACTAATTTAGTTTAACCTTCAACATATAAGACTCAGTTCACACAATAACCATGTAATGAGCAAAGAAACTCCAGTGTCTAATTCATGTAAATTTAGCAGGTGTTTGAGACTGCTTCTTAACACTTCTTGTTTGGTTATTGGGTGGTAATCATGACATATCAAAAGGTTGTTTGAAAGTGTGATTTATTAAGTTTTAACTTTTAAGGGGAAATCACCATTTTGTTTAACATAATGCCAAGAAACACATTAGAAGCAATCAGCAAAAGCAAACCTAAACTGCATTTTTCATCTAAATCAACAACAATAAGTGTAAAGTCATGTAATTTCATACCAAAGTCCAAACCCAATTTGTTAGTGCAGAGCAAATTAGCTAAGAGGCAATCTACCAAAGATGAGACCAAATAAACCCAAAGGAAAATAAATCACAGTAACATTGATACACACAGGAAGGGGAAGTAAAGATGTAAGGCGTACCCGAGTTTGGAGGCCAGGCTGCAAGCGCATCGAAGGGGAAGCTGATTTGGGGAAGGCGCTTATATGTAAATGCAGGAAATCGAACACAGCAATCGAACAGGCAGGGGCATTGAATTGGGGGTGCGGAAAGGGTCTGGTAACGGATGGACATTGGTTGTGGAAGGTGAGACGGACCTCCGGTGATGGAGGCACCGGAGGATCGGAAATGGGTTGGAGGAAGCCTAAGAGGCGCGTCTTATGAAAATGTGAAATTACGATACTACCCATCCTATATGTATTATATAGTAGTTAAGATAAGATAAGATTAAGATTAAGACAAGATAAGTATACTTTTAATTAGAATACTAACGTTGCATGACTTGAACATGTTCACCCACAACTTGTAAAATCTAGAGTTTTACAAAATATATATATATATATACATGCATACAAAATCTAGAGTTTTACAAAAAAAAAATCAATATACATGCGTACATACACATACATGGCTACATATACACACATATATATCACCATTCAAAACTACTTTAACACTTGTTTTACAGTTTTAAGAATAAGAAAACATCTCAACTCTTTGTTGAACTAACACGCGTTATACAAAATTATAGTGTAAAAAATGAGAGTGATATTCAAACCACTAGACTAGCTAGATTCTAGAGTAAGCATGAATGCTTGAAAACCACTTTGAATAACTTGTAAAATCACTTGACACTTAGGTTCTTGAGATAAAATTTATTTTATGGATGATTGTGTTAGGTTCGTGAGATTGAAAGTAGGAAGAAAAATGAATTTTTTTTTTGTGTGTGGTTGAAATGAGAATTACCACGACAATTAAAGTCAATGTTTTGGGTGAAGTGTCATGTACTATATATTAAATAAAAGTGCATGGTAATTTAAAGAAAAACATGAAGGTATGATCATGAGATGTGTTAAGGTGAAAACGGGGGAATTGAGGGTGGAGGTGGCGGTTTGGGAAATGGGATGATAAAAGTGTAGGGTGGTGGCGTTGTAGGTGATTTGATGCAAGTATTTGTTGGTAAAACACACTTTCTTATTTCTTTTTTTGTTATTGTTATGATTATTATTATTATCATCTTATAAAAACTACATGAAAGTTTTATAATTTCTAGCATAAATTTCAAATGTATGTCTAGTAACATAAGACACACTTGGGTGGTGCGTTAAATCATGTTGCACTGGTAAAGACATGAACATACTCGTAAAAATAATCGTACTATTTCAGATACACACATATACACACATATACATATACATATATATATATATATATATATATATATATATATATATATATATATATTCATATTTCTTTTTTCTCTTCTTTTTTATGAAATAGAACACGTTGTATCACCTTTAAACATTTTTACTTCATTATTTTAGTTATTTATCATCAACAGTTCCACGTTACCCCATGAACGAACCGGTAACTTCTAAGATTACTAATGCAATGGCATGAGATGGTGGGATTTGCTATGCATATGATGACCTAGCTAACCAAAATCAAGCTAACATGCACATATTTTAGGTAAGAACAATTACTATAGGGATGAAGGTTGACCCTAAAATTATCGGTTGTCATATTTTCCCTCCTTTAAAAAATTTTGTCCCGAAATTCATCTTGTATGTATCCATTATTGGTGCATTTTTGAACAACTTGGGATATTTGCATCTCATTTGGTCTTCGCGTTCCCAGGTAAATGCTGGTTCTCATCTTGAGTTTCATCGAACCTTTACTATAGGGATGTGAATTTGTTTCAACCTTTTGATTTCCCGGTCCATGACTTTCATAGGTTCCTCCATAAAGTGAAGCTTTTTATTAAATTTTATTTCCTCAAATGGTATAACAAGTGTCCTATATGATAAGCATTTTTCAGATTTGACACATGAAACGTAACATTTACACCATCGAGTTCTTATGGTAATTTGAGTCGGTAAGCAACAGGACCAATTCTTGTAAGAATTTCAAACGGTCCAAAGAAAAAGCGTATCTCCACTTATCTGAATTTGAAGTTGTTTGTGGTGTTAAAGGTTGGCAAGGTTTTTAATCAGATGATGTTAAGTTGGTTCTCTTTCAGTTAAGAAACATGTGATGAAAGACAATGAAGGAGTATATTGAATATCTGATCGTCATAATGGAATTTTAAAGGAGGTTAATGAGCAAGGATCTCGTTGATTTGAACCACGTGGTTTTCACAGGTATTGCTTATAAAATTTATTTGTTTTGTAAACTTCATCACATTGATTTCACAACTCATTTTAAAGCTTCTCAGTAGGTATTGCTTAAGGCATTTCATCAGCAACTTTAATGATAAGTTTCATAACTCACAACTAAAATCTTTTGCTTATCGAACTAGGAGTCAAAATCAAATTCGAAAATTCAACTCTATTATGGAAGAAATAGGGAATATAAATCCACACCGTGCCGGTGACTTGAAGGACATCCACTTGATAAGTGGACGCTTGCACATGATGGTGGAAAGCGATATGGGCTGCTCACTACAAATTTTTCAGAGATTTTTAATAGTATACTCCTCATGTTGTTGGAAAACAAGCAACTTTGAGGTCAAAAGCTAGTGCCCACTCTTTAAGATATTTTAACCGCCATAAAAGAATATTTGAGGTGATAACTCAAAAAGAAAAAATGTCCAAGTAGTTAATTTGGAAGACTTGCACATGTGGTAAGTGAGAGATATTTAAGTATCCATGTTCTCATGTTTTGAGAGCATGTGCTAAACTTTCTTTGAAAACTTGGCAATATGTTTATAGTTGTTACTCAGTATCGAATATTGTGCTACTTGGTCATTCGAGTTTTCATCACCTTCTCATGAAGGGTATGGCCACAACCAAAGTTTATTAGACAATTGCTTCCCAATGCAAAGATAAGAAGAGATAAAAAAGGTTATTCTCACTCAACAAGACTACGAAATGGATATTAAAGAAGGGAAAAAACTTGGCTTTGTAGAATTTGTAGACGAGGTGATCATAATAGGGCAACATGTTCCTCTAACCCTAGATTAGAAGGTAACAATAGGTAAGCGGGATTAAATTTCTTTGAAATTTTTTTCTTTTGTTTGTATTTGATATTGAGACAGGTATCAACTTGACTTTATATAACACTAGGTTAGTCCCCATGTATTGCACGCATTGAATAAATAAAATATTAATTAATTAGTAATAAAAATTTATGCATCATAAAATCATAAGTATGATTATAATTATATATAAATAGCTACCTCAAATAAATAAACAATAACGTATTTTCTTAAACTTTTGTTTTATAAAAAATGTATTTTTAAGTATTTTGTTTTAAGAAAAATGATTTTTTTAAAAACGTTCGTTGTATTCTGTATTTTATAAAATTTTTGTTTTCAAAAGTGTATTTTTAATAAAACAATAGTTTTTTAGTTTTTAAATTACAATTTTTTTAATTATAAAATGGTATGAGTAATATAGTTAGTATTCAATATTACATAATATTAAAAAAGCAATTGAAGTAATAGAAAGGTTTTCATTTCTTCAATTATGGCCAAAGGCTTTTTTTAAATTTATGGTGTATAAGTGTGAAGTACATCTGGTACAAACAAAAGATACAACCATTGCCTTTTTACTCCTTTCTCTAATCGGGCAGAGGCATCGCCTTATAAGTTTCTTGAGAGAGAGACACAGTGGTGGCTTTTCGATGGTGGCGGAATCGTCATTGACGTTACATAGATGCACCGGGTCTCTTTGTCTCTTTGGGTTCTTAAACCCCTTTTCTCTATCTTTCATCTTTGTTTCTTAAAGGGAAAGAAGACCTTGCCAGAGAGTGACACACACGCATGGGCGTCACGGATTGCCATCTTTGGCTGCCTTGTGTGGCGTGATGCAGGATCGTTTGTTGGTCACTCAACAGATGGTTTTTCTCTCAAACTCACCTTGAATCAACACTCAGCAAGAGTCTATGAAGAGTTGATCACAATATAACAAGTAACAAGCAGTAAATAAACACAGAATGTAATTTTTCAAGGTACTTTTATATATTGCTTCTCAACTCAAAGGATTACAAGACTCTTGGACTCAAATCACTTATCTAATGAGTTACAAGGAGAAGATATATATAATACAGCCGGATATACTTTGATACCAGCTGGAAACCTCTAACCAAATATCTATACTACAAGACTATAGGTGAGGTATCTTAGATATTTTGCCTAAGAGTTGGTAGTCAGGACATGTCCCTGACTTACCTTTTGTCACTAACTAAAGTTGGTAACATGTACTATCATAAAAAGGTGAACAGTAGAATAAAGTATGGTCAACAACATGGCTCTTTAGGAAGATGCCATGCTGTATCAGAGGTCTGCACCGGACTGTCAAAGACCATACTTATATCTACTGGACATAGCAATGTCTTCCAAAGGATAAAATATGCTTTGGAAGAATAACTTCTTCCGAAGCCACTTATACTTCGGAAGACTGCTTCTTCCGAAGCTTGGAGTCTTCTTTGTCTTCAATAGCAGACTTTGTCTTCAGCTCTTTCTTCAGACTTTGTCTTCGGAAGTCTTCAGACTTTGTCTTCAGCTCTTTCATCAGACTTTGTCTTCGGAAGCTTTCAGACTTTGTCTTCAGCTCTTTCTTCAGACTTTGTCTTCGGAAGTCTTCAGACTTTGTCTTCAGCTCTTTCATTAGACTTTGTCTTCGGAAGCTTTCAGACTTTGTCTTCAGCTCTTTCTTCAGACTTTGTCTTCAGAAGTCTTCAGCTGTTGTCTTCGGCTGTTGACTTCAGCTGTTGTCTTTAGCTGTTGAATTCAGCTGTTGTTCTTCAGACTCTCGGAAGATCTCATGCTTGGCTTCGGAAGCCTTTGAATGTAGCACCAAAATGACTATGTGAAGTGGTTTTGGTTGCACCAGCCTTATTATGACCCAACAAACTCCCCTAGGCTGATGCTACTAAAACTTCACTTCCCTCTTCTTCTCAAAACTCTTAGCACCATTGAAAGTAAATGTTTATCAGTTTCTTCATTCTTTCCTGATGTGGTGCTGAGGAGTTTGTACAAATCCTTGATAGACAAAACCTCCACTCTGTCACCTTGGATTATGTGTACCCTTTGTTGTGGCCCTCTGAAAAGAGTTAGTTGATGGGAACTATAGTCATATTCCCATCTAACTATTGGTTCCAATTCCGGACCTTCCACCATCTGTAGAAAGGTTGTGCCTTTGGTGGTTGGTCTTTCCTTGTCTTCCGGTCTTTTCAACTTCAACTCTTCTTCAATCTTGGCTCTTGTATTCAGTTCAGCCAAGTGGAGACCGCTGATATGATTTCTGATGTGTGCAGCAGTCTCAGAGTTGGAGGGATTGGAGAATGGCTTTTTTGCAAGCTCAGCAATGTCAAATCTGCTGAGATGCAATAGAGAAGTGGCATTAAGCCTGTTGGTTTCACCATTCTCCCTTTCCACAACAAAGTTGTGAGAAGGTTCATCGAACCTCCACTGGATTATAGCTTTCCTAGGTCCAGGAGATTGACTAGAAATCTTGTCCTCTTTCCTTGTATCCAGTAGAGTCACCAGCTTCCTTCTTAGTTTCTTCTCTTCAGCATTTAGGGTATCAGAGTTAAGACCAAGAAGTCTTACAGCCTGGCCCAAGGTATCTCTAGGCAACTCAAGAAATTGGCCTAAGGTGAAGGTGTTTGAAGAGTTATCAACATAGGTGATGTTGATAAGGTCTCCCTCACAGGAGATGCTGCTCATAGTGATGCAGTTGATGAGCCTAGTCTTGAACTCCTTTATCTCCTCAAAGGAAAGATGTTGAGAAGGCTGAGGGGATGATCTTGGTTTCTGTTGGGTAGGTTTAGGTTTAGTGGTTTTGGGTTGTGTTTTGGGTTTTAGGATGGGAAGTTTGGGTGGTTGAGGTGATGTGGTAGGTTTGGGTAGAGTTGTGGGTTCAGGGGTGAAGGTTTCATCAGTGGGTTCGGTTTTGATGGGAAATGGGATTGGTTCTTCTGGTGTGGGTTGTGGTTTAGTAGTTGGCTGTGGTTAAGTGGCTGGGGTGAAGACCATTCCCCGCCCCCCTCCTGTACATCTCCTTCCTTTTCCCCATACGGATGTCAGCTTTTATTTCACTGACTATCCGCTGGAGTGTCCTTTCGGACATAGGTCCCACCTGCCTACCAGAGAAGCCATGAGCCCGGAGATAGTCTTTCATCCAGGCTTTGTCATTGGACTTCTTGGTGGCAGTGACCCCCTTTTCTTCCTCCCTCTGCTTCCTCTCCTTCAACTTTTCTCTGGCAGCTTTCTTCCTTTCCTTCTCCATTTGATCCTGCTCTTTATTGTGGAGCAGCAGGATCATGTCATCATCATGTGGAGACAGTTCAGGAAGACTGAAGCCTCTTGAGAGTAGGAATTTAATCCCAGCCTCTCTCAGCTGCAGGGCTTCTTCCCTTTGTTCTTCTTTTTCCTTCTCCAAGGCCAACCTGGCTTCTTCTTCTTGCCTTAGCCTGGTTGACCTCTCCAAAGTCACCAACTCCTCTAGTGGTAGCAGGAGTACTTCCTCATTGGCAGCTCCTAAGCTGATGAGCTGGTCAATGAGTGCTGCCCTTCTCTTGGTGTTGATTTCCTCTGATTGGCTGCAGCTGCCTTAGAGCTAGCAGCTAGCAACTTCTCAGCAGGAAACCTACCTTTCTTCTTGAGCTTTTCAATCCTTTCCTCTTCCTGAAGCTCTTCCGCAGTCAATTTCCTTTTACCTTTGTCTTTGGCAGAGCTTGACTGTGGTGGTTCTTGGACAGAGGGTTCAGATTGAGAGAGAGGTTCAGCTGGTGTTTGGGATGGAGGTATATCAGAAATGTCCTCCCTGCTCACCTCAGATGCTATTTCAGCAATAACATCTGTGATGGTCAGTTCCTCGGACATTTGGAAAAGACCTTCCGCAGCTTCCATCTCAGCTTCGGAAGACTTGTCTTGTTCTTCTGAGGCTTCAATGTCAGCTGCGGAAGTTTCAGCCTGAGCTTCGAAAGAAGAGGCTGCTGCAAGTTCTGTCCCATCTGTTTTAGTTGCTGGGCCATCAGTCCCCATTTCCCCTTCGAAGTTAACCTCAGGTTCCATGTGGACCTTAGGTTGACCAATTTCTTTCACAGTGGTAGAAGGTGCAGTCAGTCTTTGAAGCTCCTCAGCCCCAAAATAAATAAGTGTGGTGTCAGGGCTGGGCTGTTCTAAGGAGGATCTCAATACAAACTTTGTGAAAAGTCTGTAGAGATCATGAAGCATCTTTGAGTCAATCTCTAGAAATGATTGAGATGACTCAGGTAGTGTGATGAGTTGGGAAGTAAAGGACTGGGTCTGTGGTTCCTCAGATGTTTGTCTCTGAACTTTCTCCCCTTTTTGGTAGCATCATCTTGAGAGCTAGATGAGCTAGAGGAAGAAGTCAATGAGACTTGAATAGGTACATGCCTAACAGACCTCTCCGTCTGTTTCTTAGCTAGTTTAGCCTTGAGATTGTTAATCTCAAGTTGCTGAGTGGTAGTCCTTGATTCTAAGATCCTCACCTGTGATTCCAGGTTGGAGACCTTAGAAAGCAAGTACTGAAGTGTGAGTTACATACTTCCCTCATCTTCATGTGAAGAATCATGGGGAGATGAGATAACGTATGCTCAGTCTCACCACCAGATATGGCTTCTTGGCACCCTGGATACCTTTGCTCAAAGTCATCTCTTTCAGAGATGTCAATGGGCAAAGTTTCCGTAGACTCAGTCCTAATGATGTTACCACTGTCCTGAGAGCTCAATGAGAGATTCTGAGTAGTGGCAACTGAGCCTACATGAGTCCCCTCCACATCAGTGGGACTCACCTTAGTAATTGGCTGCTGATGGGGGCTAGAGACAAGGGATCTCTCTTAGCTTGTTGATCTTTCAGAGGGTGTTGTAGATCAACTTCATGGCCATGGAGAGATGTAATCTCTTCATCAGTGCGGAGTAAAAGGTCAGTGAAAGATAAGGAGGTTAAACCTACTGACCCGGGACCTAGATCAATGTCTACAGGCATTGAGCCTATGGTGGGGCTGTCCCTTGAAGGCTGCACAGGGGAGTGTAAAGACTCACCCTGTGGGCTTAAGGCTTGGGGTTTGGGCTCTTGGGTTTGAGACTGAGGAGGCTCAAAACCCACATTGAGGTCAATGGTGAAGGAAGGTGTGACCTCGACTGAGTAGGAGCCCATGATTCCACTCTAGCCCTTTTGGTTTGAACTGGAGAAGCTTGTTCAATCAAAGTAGATTGAAAAAGGGTTCGTTTGTGACGTCTCTGGTATGTAATTCTGATGGGTAGAGAAGGTGTGGGGACATTTGTGGTAGAGGTTGCTGGTGTGGGTTCATCACCTGTGGGGATAACAGGGATGTCACCAGGAGCTATACGCTAAGTCATCTCTGGAGGTAATGGAGTGTACCTTCCAGTGAAGTTGATGGACATCTTCTTCAATGTTTTGAAGATAGTAGGTCTCACTTGGGGAACAGTAAGAGCAGCTGCACAGACAAGCTTGCTCGGTTCCAGCTCACAGTTGATTATGTGTTGAATGAATCTGGGATACATGAAGAATGTATCCCTTCTCAGATTGCCGATTAGGTTAGTCAGCATAAATCGTGAGTAGTTGAAGCGTAGACCTCTCACCAACCCATGAACTAGGCATCCCAGTTCATATGGGATTTGATCCCATCCCCCTGACTTGTTGGATAGGCAGTGCAGAACAATATGCAGCATGAATTTCCAATGATAAGAGAAGTTCAACTTGTAGACGGTTGACCTGCTCACATCCCCACCATATCCCATTAGGATGTAGGTGCTATCCACGTCTTCTTTGGGGAACTCAGTAGGAGCCCCATCATCATGAAGCTCGAGATGCTCCCTGATGAGTTGTTCAGTGATGATCAACTCCTGTCCGCAAATACGTGTTCTCAGGACGCGAACCCTATTGAGAACATCAGCTTGACCGTTACTCCAAATTCAATCATGTGGTTGGAGTAGACGGTGGGGTTAACAGTTAGCGCCGTGAGGTAGGTGGATTCAGTAAGAAAGGTGATGATTTGGGTAAAGTCAGCATCTCTTGACGAATCAAGTAATGCGACTTGGTTGTGCTGAGGGTTTAGCGCCATTGCAGAGAAAGTAAGCTTGAATTTGGGTGAAATTGCAGGTTTGACAGTGAAGGGAATAGTTAGGGCAGTAAATTGGTAAAAGAAATGAATTTGATCAGCCTGGATTATTTAAAGGGGATGAATTGTGGTAGTAGCGGTAATAGGGTAACTGTTTTGGGGTTATTGTGGGTGGTATGGTGGTTTACGGCGGAGAAATGACAGTGGCGGCAAGGGATAATTTTAAATAATCTGACCATCATAAGCAAAATTTTTACCTTTTACAGAGTGGGGCCCAAAAGATATCCGTTACATAGTAAAACCTTTACTTCCGAATGTAAAACATTTCCGAAGGTAATTGTCTTCCGAAGGCAATTTGTCTTCCGAAGCAAGGCATTGCTTCCGAAGGGAAAATTGTCTTTCCGAATGGAGAGTTATATAAGCTTCGGAAGTAGATCTGATGTAAAATCAATCGCTTCTTCCGAGACCAAAACTCTTCCGAGAAGAAAATTTCCATTGAGGAATTTGGCTTCGAAAGATATTCAAGATATCTTCCGAGAGTTAATTCCTCTTCGGAAGGAATTTACACTTGGAATAATTTAAAGATCTTTTGTAACAGGGCTTAAATTGTATTGACACAAGACATTACACATTTAAAAAGCTTTTCAAAAGAGGTAGTTAATCAATGTTTATCATCCCAATAGCTGATATAGATACTTAAATCTTTGTTCATCAAATGCCTTTGTGAACAAATCAGCATATTGTTCATTTGAGTCAACTATGATTAACTTGATCAGATGTTTCTCATGAATATCTCTAATGAAATGATACCTGATATCAATGTGCTTTGTCTTGGAGTGCTTCACCGGATTCTCAGTAATGGAGATAGCACTATTGTTGTCAATATGGATAGGAGTAGTCATGAAGTTGAATCCATAGTCTAACATCTGATTTTGAATCCATAGCAGTTGAGCACAGCAGCTAGCAGCAGCAATGTATTCAGCTTCAGCAGTTGATGTAGAGACACAAGATTGTTTCTTGCATTGCCATGAGATAATCCTTCCACCAAGAAATTGACATCCTCCTGATGTTGATTTCTTGTCAATGTTGCAGCCACCATAGTCACTGTCAGAGTATCCATAGAGATTGAAATCACTATTTCTTGGATACCAGAGACCTAGTTTAGGTGCTCCTTTGAGGTATCTGAGGATTCTCTTAACAGCAGCTAGGTGAGACACCTTAGGAGCAGCCTGATATCTTGCATAAATGCATGTGGCAAACATGATATCTGGTCTACTAGCAGTGAGATACATCAGAGAACCAATGATTGCTCTATACTGATGTTGATCAGTATCCTCCCCCTCAAGGTCAGGGCAAAGATTATGGTTTCTGGGTATGGGTGTCTTGGCTGGTTTACAGTCCTTCATTTCAAATCTATCTAAGATGTCTAAGACATACTTAGATTGACTTATGAAGAAACCTTCCTTCATCTGTTTCACCTGAATTCCAAGGAAAAAGTCCATTTTTCCCATGGAACTCATTTCAAATTTCTGCTTCATAATGCTCTCAAAGTCCTTGCATATTTGGTCATTTGAAGAACCAAATATGATGTCATCAACATAGACTTGTACAAGCAAAATGTCTTCTCCAGACTTCCTAATGAAGAGAGTCTTGTCAGTGCCTCTAATGTATCCATTCTTCAGGAGAAACTGAGACAGGGTCTCATACCACAGCCTAGGTGCTTGGTGCAGTCCATATAGAGCTTTATCCAGTTTGCACACATAGTTGGGGTGCTGTGGATCTTCAAATCCTGGAGGTTGACATACATAGATTTCCCTATCTATATCCCCATATAGAAATGCACACTTGACATCAAGTTGGTAGACTATGAAGTTCTTGGATGCAGCATAAACAAGGAAGATCCTAACTGCCTCAAATCTTGCAACAGGTGCAAAGACATCAGTATAATCAATTCCTTCTCCTGGGTGTACCCTTGAACTACTAGTCTTGCCTTGTTCTTGATAATCAAGCCTCTATCATCTTTCTTGTTTCTGAACACCCATTTAGTGCCTATGGGTACTTGACCAGATGGTAGTGGGCATAGATTCAGACCTTTTGTCTTCTGAATTGAAGCAGCTCCTCCTGCATCGATTCAACCCAACTACTATCCTTTAAGGCATCTTCCACCTTCTTGGGTTCCGTCTGAGACAAGAAGCATGAGTACAAGCAGACATTCCCATGATGAGTTTGCCCTCTTGTTCTCACACCCTCAGAGACATTCCCTATGATGTTCTCAGTTGGATGAGTGTTGTGAATCCTAAGGCGAGGAATCACTTCTAGTTACAGAGACAAGTCTAGGTTGGACATATTCTGATCAGGAACTGGATCACTCTGTCCAGCTGCTATTTCAAAGTCATTCAATGAGGACTGATTGAATGATTGAGAAACATCATTCAATTGTTGAAGCTTCACTATTCCTGGAGATAGTTACACTATCAGATCTGTGAATGGTTGAAGCTTGTTGCCTTTCAGCTCTTGGAGAATTTGGAAGAGGTCTGGGAAGCTCAAATAGTTGATCTGCATCAGCATCAGCATCACCTTGAGCACCTGTTCCAGCTGAAACATTCTTACAAGATTATTTAAAATAGTTTGGAAACAATTCTAAATCAAAGATATAATCAGGTCCATTCCCCCTAACACAAGGAGTGTGCTCATTAACAACTATATTGGATGACTCCTCAAATTGTTGATTTTTGATGTTGTATACTCTATAAGCTTTGGAGCTAGAAGAGTATCTAACAAAGATAGCATCATCCGACTTCTCAGCAAACTTTGCTAAGTTGTCCTTTGTGTTAAGTATGGTACACCTGCAGCCAAAGGACCTTAGAAAGCCAATGAACGGTGGCCTCTTGTTCCATAACTCATAAGGGGTTTTTCCATGGGGCTTAACTACAAAACCCTGTTCTGCACATAGCATGCAGTGCTGACTGCCTCTGCCCAGAATGTTAGAGGCAGCTTTGAATCAGCTAACATGGTCCGAGCTGCCTCAATAAGTGTCCTATTCCTCCTCTCAGCAACACCGTTTTATTGAGGAGTTCTGGGAGCACTATATTGTCTGGCATACCCTTTTGAGTCACAGAATGAGTCAAGAACAAAGTTCTTAAACTCAGTCCCTTGATCACTTCTAATAATCTTAACCTTGTGATCAATTTGATTTTTATTTTAAGAATAAAAGATTTTAACGTTTCAGCAGTTTCATCTTTACTTCTTAAAAAGAATACCCATGTAAATCTTGTAAAATCATTAACAATCACAAGGCAGTATGATTTCCTTCCAATGCTCATTATACTTGTGGGTCCAAAGAGATCCATGTGCAATAAGTGTAATGGAGTAGTGATAGAGTTAACATATTTGGATTTATGAGATGATCTGTGTTGTTTCCCTTTCAGGCATGCAACACAGTTATCTTTGTAGAAAAATTCCTTTTTAGGCAAACCATGTACCAAGTTATTTTTAGCCAATTTAGTCATTGTTTTAAAATTCACATGACACATGCGTTTATGCCATAGTGTTGACTCATCACTATCAGCTTTGGAAAGAAAGCATGATAGTTCACCCATAGGAGAAGCATTGTTCATATTCAGCTAGTACATATCCCCTTTCCTGGGAGATCTAAGAAGCACCAATTCCGAAGGAATTGTCATCCCTGGTTTGAGGATAATGCACTCATGTTCTGTGAAAAGCATTTGATGCTTTTGGTCACAGAATTGAGAAACACTTAACAGATTGTGTTCAAGCTGTTTGACAAAGTGAACTTTGTCAATGTTTATTCTGCCATTGGATATACTTCCTCTGCCAGAAATATATCCTCCGGCCTCACCTCCAAATTGGACAGGCCCTCCATCAAAGTTCTGGAATTGTTGAAGGAGAGATCTGTTCCCTGTCATGTGCCTGGAGCATCCACTATCTACAATCCAGACATTGTTGTTTTTGTCAAATGGATGTCCTTGCACATAAGATGAGATGGTTAGTTTTGTTTGGAAGCCCAAGCCTTGCTGGTCTTGGCTCTTCCAAAGATAATGACATAATTGAACCAAAAGATATGCATTGGGGTTCAATAGAGGTCGTTGAAGAAGAGGTTTGGGCTGCAGCATCTTCCTTGATCTTCCAATCCATCCCTTGGTTGATCTTTGAGGATGAGCTTGTTGAAGCTTTTGCAGCATGGTCTTCTTCCGAAGCTTCTTTCTTTTCGGAAAAAGCCTTCACCACCTTTTCTTCCGAAGTAGTCTTCTTCTGAGATGGTTTCAAGGGAGCCTTCTTGTTCTTTCGAACCTTAGAAGCTTTGGCTTCCGAAGCCATTTTCCCTTCGGAAGAAGTACTTTCTTCCGAAAGCAACTTGGCTTCCGAGACCAACTTTCCCTTCTTCATCATTTGGACCGTTTGAAATGGTCCAACTGAGAAACCTTCTCTGACTCCTTCTTTTCTAACATTATTTGCATAATGTGTGCTTGCTGGATTGTAGTAATAGTCTTTAGCCATATGGTTGTACAGACCACACATTATGCATGCAATGCTAGCCTTCTGGGAATTTGCAGGTTGCTGTTTTTTGGATTTCTTCTCTTCATCAGCAACTTTCTCTTTCAACTTCTGATCCTTTGGTAGGACAGGAGTGCTGGTACTACATTCCTTTCCTGAATCAGAAGTACCTACTACTTGGAATCCGGCAGAAATGAAGACACCCTTTTGCTTAGGGTCAATCTTAAGCTTGGACTCTGCAACCTTCTTGGCAGTCCTTCTAGCAGCTTTAGCTCTGCTTCTTCTTGCCTTGGTGGTTAGGATTTGGTCTTCACAGGTGGAGATGAGTGTATCCTCCTATTTCTCCCCTGTGGTGGCCACTATTTTGCCTCCTCCTCTAGTACCACTGGAGAAGGGTCAGTAGTTGGAACCTCTTGCTCTTCAGTACCACATCTAGGTAGTCTAATAGACTCATAAGAGTGTGGTGGAGCTATTTCATTGGTTCCCAACCCTTCTTTGTTTTGATAAAACATTTTGGAATGAGAGGATGATGCAAGAATAGTTTGGAAGTTTTGCTCAGCAATAGCTTGCTTCCTGGCCTGAGCCTCAGCAGTGACCAACTGGGCTTGAACTTCAGATAGTTTGGATATCAGATCTTTAATTTGAGTCTTATAGTTGGTCTTTTCATGTTTTAAAAGAGACACAGTTTTCTCTAACTCTTCAATTTTCTTTTGATAGTCAGATTCAGCTCTTTTAAAATTAGATTTTAACACATTTAAAGACTCAACCTCAGATCTGATTTCTGAAATGTAATCCTTATAGAGTTTAACTTTAGCAATACAGGCAGCCGTACAAAGATGTTCATATACCTGATCATCATCCGTTCCGGCCATGAGTGCTTGAGCGGGAGTCACATCCTGTACCATGAAGCTCCAGTCAACTTCTTAAGCTACTGCCGCTGTTTTAGTTGACTTCTCTTCATGCTTTGAAGCAGTGTGATGTGTGGAGGCCTGTGGGGTTCTCAGGTTGTTCTTGGGAGCCTTGCATTCCCTAGCAAAGTGACCTAGTTGGTTGCAGTTGTAACACTTTGCTTTGCTCTTATCAAACCCAAACTTGCTGTTGGCTGGGTTTTGAGGGAATTGCCTTCCAGTTCTCTTGAAGAACTTCTTCGCTCTGTAAGTTAAAAGAGCCATCTGTTGGACAATGTCCACATACTCCACGTCATCTGGACTGAAGCACTCAAGACCATCAAAGAAGTATTGAAAATCACCAGAGTGTCCATTTCCAGAGACAAAGGCACACCTATCCTGAAAGGAATTGTGTTGAACCTTTTGAGACTTTGGAGTCTCAGGTAGAGTAATGTAGGGTCCATTATGTGAGTTGTCAGGGTAGCATAGCAACTGATGTTGTGGTTCTGTGATTTCCCTTTCAACCACATGAAGGGCTGAACTCAATTGGTTATTGGAGTGACCAGAGGAGTTCTGCATGTTCATCTCCATCTGGAATGCACTTAGGATACCATACAACTCTGTGAGAGTAAGAGTCTTAAGGTCCGAAGTTCTCTTGATTACAACACAATAGTGTGTCCATAGTTTAGAAAGGGAAGACATGAACTTCCTAACTATGTCTCTATTCTCAAGAGCTACTCCAATATCCACCAGAGTATCTACTATCTCAACATACCTGAATTATTGTTGAGTCAAGGTCTCACCAGCCTTGAAAGTAAAGTTCTCAAACTGCTGCTTCAAGAGATCCTTCTTGTTCTTTTGGGTTTCCTTGGATCCTTATACATAAGCTTCAATGCATCCTATAAATCTTTGGCTGTCTTGCACTTCTTGAAGCCTCTGTAGATGGAATTAGGGAGAGCAGTTTGGAGAGAAGTCATAGCCCTTTGATCTAGCTCTATTCTTTTCCTATCTTCTTCTGAGTAATCATCAACATCTTTTGAATGATGTGATTACCAGTAGCAGAAGTGGTGCTTGGTATGAAGGGACCATTGACAATGGAGTCCCACATCCTTGAGTCTTGACACTTGACGAAGCCTTCCATTCTAGTGCACCATGTGTCAAAGTCTTCAGGGGTAATCAGTGGGGACTTAGTCATGGTACCGGTTTCCATATCAACCTTAGAGAGAGCGGCCATTTGAGTGAGTGGTTTGTAGTGAGGAGTGAAAAACAGGTTGATTTGGATGGTAAGATCTCACAATCAAGAGCCTGGAGCTCTGATACCAATTGCAGGATCGTTTGTTGGTCACTCAACAGATGGTTTTTCTCTTAAACTCACCTTGAATCAACACTCAGCAAGAGTCTATGAAGAGTTGATCACAATATAACAAGTAACAAGCAGTAAATAAACACAGAATGTAAATTTTCAAGGTACTTTTATATATTACTTCTCAACTCAAAGGATTACAAGACTCTTGGACTCAAATCACTTATCTAATGAGTTACAAGGAGAAGATATATATAATACTACCTACAGCTGGATATACTTTGATACCAGCTGGAAACCTCTAACCAAATATCTATACTACAAGACTATAGGTGAGGTATCTTAGACATTTTGCCTAAGAGTTGGTAGTCAGGACATGTCCCTGACTTACCTTTTGTCACCAAATACAGTAGGTAACATGTACTATCATAAAAAGGTGAACAGTAGAATAAAATATGGTCAACAACATGGCTCTTTAGGAAGATGCCATGCTGTATCAGAGGTCTGTACCGGATTGTCAGGGACCATACTTATATCTACTAGACATAGCAATGTCTTCCGAAGGATAAAAATGCTTCCGAAGAATAACTTCTTCCGAAGCCACTTATACTTCGGAAGACTGCATCTTCCGAGGCTTGGAGTCTTCTTTGTCTTTGGAAGCAGACTTTGTCTTCAGCTCTTTCTTCAGACTTTGTCTTCGGAAGTCTTCAGACTTTGTCTTCAGCTCTTTCATCAGACTTTGTCTTCGGAAGCTTTCAGACTTTGTCTTCAGCTCTTTCTTCAGACTTTGTCTTCGGAAGTCTTCAAACTTTGTCTTCAGCTCTTTCATCAGACTTTGTCTTCGGAAGCTTTCAGACTTTGTCTTTAGCTCTTTCTTCAGACTTTGTCTTCGGAAGCTTTCAGACTTTGTCTTCAGAAGTCTTCAGCTGTTGTCTTCGGCTGTTGACTTCAGCTGTTGTCTTCAGCTGTTGACTTCAGCTGTTGTTCTTCAGACTCTCGGAAGATCTCATGCTTGGCTTCGGAAGCCTTTGAATGTAGCACCAAAATGACTATGTGAAGTGGTTTTGGTTGCAGCAGCCTTATTATGACCCAACACGTGAGCATTGTCGTTTAGTCTCCATCTACCGCCTTATGGCCCTTTTAGGTATCTAACCGACCGCGATATGTTTTCACTTTGACCTATTAGGGTTTGTTTACATGTCGTCTTCGGCTGTCTCCAGACACATTAGGTGGCGTGTGAGGTTTCTGATGTCTGTGATTGCTCTTGGACCGTTAAGGTTAGCGTAATGATTTGTTTTCCTCATCTGAGTATTTGTTGATTTCTGTTCAACTTTTAGGCCTTTTTGTTCACACTTGAATTTAGGGCATGTATTTTGGTTGAAAAAGATTAAAAAAAAAGAATTATAAACTTATTAATTTTTAAAATTAATCTTTAAAAGGTATTTGAATTAGCTTATAAAATAAAACGTTATAAAATGATAAAAAAAACATATTTTAAAAATAAGGGGAGTTAATAAAACGTAATAGAGGAGTATAATAAAAAATTTAAGTAAAAGTAATTTTTAAAAGTTAACGGAGAATTAAAAAAACATATTAAAAAATTGTAGCCGAATAGAGAAGTTAAATAAACCACAAACCACACGGATATCAATCCATGTCATCTCTCAGCATACAATCCCAACCGTCCCTTTCCACCTCCACAATCCAACGATCCATCTCCTCTGGCGCTCAAATCACCCTCAAAACTTCAAATCACCCTCAAAACTTCAAATCACCCTCAAAACTTCAAATCACCTCCAAAATCCTATATAAACACCCACCTCCATTCTCCCACCACCATCATCACCATCACATCTCACAAACATTCAGACAAACTTGCATCAAACACCCCCAAATCCCCAAAAATGGCAAGAACAAAGCAAACCGCACGCAAATCCACCGGCGGAAAAGCCCCAAGGAAGCAATTGGCCACCAAAGCCGCCCGGAAATCGGCTCCGGCCACCGGAGGAGTGAAAAAACCGCACAGATTCCGGCCAGGCACCGTCGCGTTGCGTGAGATCCGAAAGTATCAGAAAAGCACTGAGCTTTTGATCCGGAAGCTTCCATTTCAGAGGCTGGTGAGGGAAATCGCTCAGGATTTCAAGACGGATTTGAGGTTTCAGAGCAGTGCCGTTGGTGCTCTTCAGGAGGCTTCGGAGGCTTATTTGGTGGGGTTGTTTGAAGATACGAACTTGTGTGCGATTCATGCGAAGAGAGTTACGATTATGCCCAAGGATATGCAGTTGGCGAGGAGAATCAGAGGTGAGAGGGCTTAGGTTTCTGATTGTGTTGTGGATTGATTACCGATTAGGGTTTATGCTAAATCGAGTTCATTTGTTGTTGATTTATCGTCTTGTATGCAATGATTTCTCTGAGATTATTAAGGAATCACGGTTCTAACAGCTTTGGTTTTTGATCAGAAATGTATTGAATTGTAAGAGGAAATGTTTACAACATCATGAATTAAAAGCGAAAGTGAAACATGATATTATCTTTTTGAAAAGAAGCAAAAGTATGATATAAATGGGTTTCATTTGACATCGAGTTTTAGATGAGTTTAAGCTGTAAGTGCCTCTTCAGTCCTCCAACATCAATATTGCAGCATCCAAATCCATTTCTCGCCATCAATTCCTGCCAGTTTAATACGTTAACAACCAACATTACAATTCTTCATAATAAAATTAGGAACTTAGAAAAGACAATGCATTATTATATAGGTTGGATAGCAGGTCAAAATTAGCTCCGATCAAAGCAAGGTTTTTTCTGGTACGAGCTGGATTAATTTAGATTGGCGCAAAATACTTATATCTTTTAAAACAATACATGAATATCTTGGGTAAAAAAAAATATTAACAGTAAACTTTTTTTTTCTTTCTAATCTCTTGTCAATTCGTAGCAATGTTCTCAGAACCGGATCGGACGTCGAACCGGACGGCTTACTGGTTTGGTGGTCGGACCGGTCGGACCGGTCGGACCGGATGGACCGGATTTAACTATATTTAATTATATTTATATATGTAATTAAATATAAGTAATTTATATATGATTTATACATATATTTTATAGTTATATATAAAACTTAACTATATTTGTATATACAAAGTACTAATTTACGGTTTAACACCCCGTTTTTACCCACTAAAATCAAAAAAAAAAAAAAAAAAAATATGCGAAAACCGGTCGGAACCGGCCCGGTTCGCCGGTCCAACCGGTGACTCGGTTCGAACCGGCCGGTTCAACTGCACAAAAACGATCCACCCCGGACCGGACCAGGCCCCGAATCGCGGTCCGACCGGTCGGACCGGCCGGTCCGATCCGGTCCTAACAACATTGATTTGTAGAGATTTGAACTCATACCATTGAGTTGAATCACATCAAAATCATTTATTACTAAATTAGTAATTTAATTTAAACTTTGTTGTGGTTTTATGGATGAGATATAATTATTCCCATTGTAGGTTCATGATTGTATTTAAGACCGGACAACCTCATAGATTTGAAATTTCAAATATTTAAATATTATGTGTAGTGGTTGTTTAATTAATGTGAATAAAAATTGTTTTATTAAATTTTTTTGTAAATCACGTGTAGTGGTTAATTAATGTTTGAAGACCATATAGATACAACAATTTAAGAACAATTGTGTTTGGCACCCATTAAGAGCTTGGAGCTTTATGGATTAGGAGCATTTTTTAATTAGCTTGTAATGATGTTTAGAGCCCCATTTATATCCATGTTATCATGTTTGAAGACTTTGAAATATCAACTATGTATAGTATAATACAAATATATGGAGTTTGATCAATAAAGAAAATTCTAGAAAAAAGAATAAAAAAATTGAAATCTAGTTTGACTAGTTTAAAATAAAAAAAAAGTTAGAAATTAAGATCAAGTATGGTTACCGGTTAAAATAATAACGGTTTAAAATGATATATCATGACAAGTGAGACGCTCGGTACTTGTCCGGTTCCGGTGGTGAAACTGAAAACTTTGCTTTTGGACCATTTAACTTGGTTTACGGTTTTTTTTATTTGTTATTAAATTCAACTTATCTTTAAAAATTTGGTTGGATTCGTCCTGGACTTTTATCTAAAATAAATAAAGACCAATAACATATATTATGGATTAGGAATAAGCAAGCAAACTATGGTAAATTACCGTCGAGTGTTTGTAATCTTGTGACTCAATAGCTCTCTTCAGATAGCTTCTTCTTCGGCTCATCATAATAAGCTCACCAAGTGTTAACGGCTTTCGTTCCGCCCCATAGCTTACGATCTGCGTACAAGTATTCGTTGGCTGAGCCCGAATTCTAGAGCAGCCAACGGTTTCAAGGAAGCTTGTTTTCGGGGTCATGAGCGGAAACATGCATTCCAAGAACGACGAACCAGCGAGGCTTGTTGTACCCGTGGCATAACTGCTTGCAATACTCTCGGTTTCCCAAGCCGGCGAAGAAGGGGCTTGAAGGTAGTCATTGTCATAATTTTCTTGAAGTTCATCATCAGAAGAATCACAAAACGGATTGTTGTTACGGTGTGTTAGATGATTTGAAGGAGAATGATTGATCCCCAATTTGGATTCTGAAGCTTGATGTTCTTGATCAAGATCATAATCATAATCAGAATCACAAAACGGATTGTTCTTGTTTTGGCGTTGTAGATGTGGTGGTGAAGAAGGCATAATAAGCTTGGGCTCCTGTTCTAGTGACGTGTGGGAGAAAGGGCCAGGGAGTGGTGTTCCTGGTTTTTCCTCCCACATGAATGGAACAGAAGCGATTAATTTAACGGGCAGTTGCATGATGGGGTTACCCCGTTTCCAATCGGTTTTGGGTGTTCCTGGCTTTCTTCCCAAAGAAACGGAACCGAAATCGTTTGTTTGATCCGTTTGGTGGTAGGGTTTTCTGTGGACTCTTGATCAACCATGGTGTTTGATTTGAGTAGGTTGCATGAGCATCATGCATGTTTTTATGTATGAAGTTATGAGAGTTGGTAGAAGTGGGTTAGTAGTTATGGGTATGTTAGAACTGAAGCATTTTCTGTTGCTAATATATTATTATTAGTATGGTTTAGGTGGGACTATATTTAATTACTCATATATTATAAGTTTAGATGTTTTTTCTTATAAGGTGTAAAATTGGGCGTTGGGTCTGTGAAGCGGTAACAAACATAATGTGTCTATACTTCATTCATTTATAATTGGAACTTTATTTTATATAAATTGTAGGAAGCATTGTTGAAGTCGCATGTTTGAAGTAGCATGTGTCAGTTTATGTATGTACGGTTTTGCAATCAATATATACAAGTTGAACACACAAGTCTGACTTATAAATACCATTATAATTGAAGAACGACACGAGCTTGCATAATCAAAACTCAATGCAAAATCAAACCCAAGATGAAAATTTGGATGTATCGTCCTAATTAGCGGTACATAGGAAACTAAAACTATTATGTCGAACGTCTTTTATACGGGGTGAACACACTGTTGTAATAGGTTAGAGGTTCTATTATAATCAACAGTGCATAAGACATTATTTTAACTTAAAACATCATTTTTAAAATCATACGATATCAAACTAAATATAACAGAATTCTGTATTTTAATGTATTTTTCTTAAATAATAAAGTATGTAAGAATCGTTTAAATTAAGTTTTAAGTCCAACTAGAGAACTACATTCTCTTTTTTGCGTAGACATATCTAAATTCTCCTACTATATATAATCTTAACTATTAAATCTGATGTGATTAATGGATTTAAACATATATAATAATTTTATATAACCATGTACAGCTATATATTTATAATAATAGCTATTATTAAATACTTGGGCTTTGCGTCGCTTTAATTTAAAAAAATAAATAAATAACGTCTTCAAACTTTTATTAAATTTTTTTTACGTAAACTTACACGTTACAATGAGAGGCTTACGCGTTACAATGAGAGGCTTACGCGGTACAACGAGAAGATGAAAACACCGATAATATTCTAAGAAAACGTATATTGTATTCACATGTCTCTTGTCACTTTCTATTTCTCTTAAACTAAAAAAAAATACAATTGAAATATTTCTTTCAAAATGAGATATCTTTCATGAACACATAACATCTATAGAAAAACAAACAAGTGGCTTGATAAAAAATATACATCAAGATTAAAAGTTAAGTGATCTTTAAGATAAAAAGTTTTCATTTGTTGAAACAATATAAAATAAATATAAAATAATGATAATAAAAATTAAATAATACGTATGATGTTATATATAAAGTAGGCTTTTACCAGTCGTGCGTTGCAATGTACTTGTACGCGCCGTGATAAAGTGTAGATCATAATTGACCTAACTCATTTTAAAACTAAATTTGTGTCAATACGTAGTGTAACTTGAATTTATATCTTTGAACAAGAACGTATTATATTTGACTTTATTCTTTTTCAAATAAAATTTATGTTGAAATATATACCAACTCAAAATGTACATAAAAACATGTACGGTAGCGCCGTATATATACGGCGTGATAAAGTATAGAATACAATTGTCCCGCATTGTTTTTAAAGTAAATTCACATAAAAACGTAGAACCACTAAATTTATTTTATCATTGAATCAAATATATTAAATTTGATCTGACGCATTATGAAACAGATTTTAAGTCGAAATGCATACCAACCAAAACATAAATAAAAATAATTACAAGAATATTTTTATTTGACTCGATTTATTTCTAAACAAAGTTTACGTCTTTCATAACCTATTCCATTCCAACTAAGGAGATATGCATTGGAGGTTTGTACTCCATATATTAAAAGTTGGTAATATAACAATTGTTATTAAGTATTTAATATTTGACTAACATCTAAAAAGTTAAAATTGTTTGAAACAAAAAAAAGTAAATATGATGTGTATTTTATTGGTTTAAAAATAAAATAAAACTGAATTTTTGGTAATCAATTTGTATAATTTTTAAAAATTACTTTTTTTTTCTCATTATACTTACAGTAACAATCTCTCTCTAATTGGAAGCCAGCCAAAAACCACCGGTAACCACCACCGATCACCTTCAAAAACCACCACCCCACCTTCTCACTTACACGTGATTAATTAATTAATTATTTAATTTGAAACTACTAAAATAATATCTAAAAAATAAATGAGCCCCGACCCCGAGCCAAGCTCGAGCTTAAAATGTTGTTTACGAACCGAGCTCAGAATTTACAAATAAAGCTTGAAACGAGTCGAGCTTGAGCTTGAGCTTAAGCACTTTTAAATCAGAATGAGCCGAGCTCAATGCTAAACGAGCTCGGGCTCGACTCAACTCGTTTACACTCCTAATAACCATCGCAAAACACTTGTACGTGTCTCAAAATCTATCTTAACAACATGCGGTACAAAACCTTCAGTCGCAATCACTATATTTAACACGTTGCTGATATCAACTATAAATTAATCATATTCTGCAATATTTTTCCAGTCACATATGGCCGATAGTATAGTAGCGTAAACAATGTGATACACCATTAGAATTTCAAAATAAGCCAGTAAATAGCCATAACGATGCTATTTCACACGTATGTATTATTCAAACATAATACAAAAAAAGAAGTATATACATATGGAAAAGTGTACAATATACAAACCAAATATAATAGGTTCTAATTCTTTGTTTAAAAAATAACCAATTACGACTTACTATTTAGACTTAATTACACGGATGGTCCCTGTGGTTGGACCTGATTTCACTTTTGGTCCCTAACTCTTAGAAATTACAAGGTTGGTCCAATAGTTGGCACAAACTTAACAAACTTGGTCCCTGAAGTGGATATCCGTTAAGTTTGACTGTTAAACTTTTTAAAATGACTAAAATACCCTTGCTCAACCCATCATTTCAATCAGCCACCACCAAAGACCAAACTGGTCTTCCTCACTTCTACCCCCACCCGTCTTCCTCAGCCACCACCTCCAGTCCCTCGCTCAACCCACCTCAAATCAAACTATTTCAGGCACAGGAAAGGTGGGGCGTTAACCGGCACCAAACCCTAACGCTAACCTGCACCACCGCTTCATTCCAATCAAAAACCTTCAGACGCTAACTTACGCCGTATAAGCGTAGCATAAGCAGCAAACCCTAACGATAACCTGCACCACCGGTCGTTCATTCCGATCAAACACCTTCAGATCCGATCAATCTTATCGGATTTCACCACCGGATTCGCCTTCGCAATCACATCTCTACCAATCCGCTTGAAATCGAACTCACAACCATGCTTCTCAGCGTACCTATGCCTTCCACAAAACGTATCCCCACACCTGCACTTGAATCCCACCACACCGACCTTCTTGTTGCAGATCAAGCACCGCCTCCGCCTCTCCTCCGCCGCGTCAGCGGTCAAATCCGGAGATTCAGATCCACATGAATCAGAAACAGAAGAAGAAGATAACAACAATAATGATGATGATGATGATGGAGGAGTGATTTGGGGATTGAAGGTTGTGACGTTGTTAACGAGGTTATCGACGGCGATTTGGCCTGGGCGGTGGTGCGGTGGTGGCGGTAGCATTTGGAGGTGGTCGGTTTTCCGACAAGGTGGTGGCGGTGGTCGGTTTTCCGACGAGGTAATGGCGGTGGTCATCGGAGCTAAAAGGGGATGTGGAAGATGAAGTGCAGAGATGGGTTCACATGTTATTTTAGTGTTTTATATTTAGTTTTAAAGGGTAATTGGGTCATTTTACATGCATTTAACGGTCAAACGTAACGGACATCCACTTCAGGGACCAAGTTTGTTACGTTTGTGCCAACTATTGGACCAACCATGTAGTTTCAGAAAGCTAAGGACCAAAAGTGAAATCTGGCCTAACCACAGGGAGCACCCGTGTAATTAAGTCTACTATTTAATTATTATTTACTTGAGATTGGGTTATGCAAGCCCAAATGGGGAATGAATCTGCCACCAACTTGTGTAATTTTATCATTTGAAGCAAAGGCAGTACGTTATGCATGGGCAAAGTTTAGTTGACTTTGCTTAAATTGGTAAGCTTAACTTACTCTCCTTTGCCCATACTATAAGCAAATATATAGCTAGTCATATATTATAATGCTACAAAACCTTCTATAAATAGTCATTTTGTAATTCTTCATCAAGCACACGTACATCGATCAATCACTAATTACTTTATTAATTATGGAGTCCTTCAAACTCTCATTTGCACTCGTTTGTTTCCTAGCTTTTGTCATGTGTCACACCACCCATGCACAAAACTCCCAACAAGATTACTTAAATGCTCACAATGCGGCTCGTGCCCAAGTTGGCGTTGGTAACATGGTGTGGAACGCCACCGTTGCTGCCTATGCTCAGAACTATGCTAACCAGAGGATAGGAGACTGCAACTTGGTCCACTCCAGTGGACCTTATGGTGAGAACCTTGCTAAGGGTAGTGGTACCTTCACTGGTACCGCGGCTGTTAACTTATGGGTGGCTGAGAAAAGTTATTATGATTATACGACAATACGTGTGCTAGCGGACATGTGTGTGGACACTATACTCAAGTAGTGTGGCGTAATTCGGTTCAGCTCGGGTGTGCTAGGGTTCAGTGCACGAATGGTTGGTGGTATGTTATCTGCAGCTATTATCCTCGTGGAAACTACATTGGCCAATCTCCTTACTAGTTATAACTAAATGTTATGAATAAAGATACACATTTTCACATGATCACGAATAAGCTAGAGTGAGGTTGAAGCATTAAGTTACTTTTAATAATTATGTAATCTCATTGTCGTATGACTATATGCATGCACTATTTATGGGAATACAATTCAGTTTTTATTTTAGTTACTACACAAAGTAGTCCAGATGTTTTTCGAGTTATATACTTAATACTGTTAAATAAACATGATATAAGGAGAAACAAAAATAATGTCATAACTCATAACATCACACAAAACAAAACATCTTGATTTAGACCTAACGGTAAAAGAACTTCCAAATTTAAAGTTTTTTTAGCATATTAATAAGGAACTCGTGTGGATCGACAAGTATAGGATAAGAAAGTGAAGAAATTACATTTTGAATTTATGTTTCTATCCTTTATTTTATTTAGAGAAATTATATTTTAATAATTTAAACTATTACCTATTGTTGATAATAATTCATATTATTTAGTTTGACTAGTGACATTTATCTTTTACTTTGTTACCAGTGACAATTCTAATAGTATAATTATCATATATTCACACTCGATAATTTGTAATTGTTTCCGCTCAATATCGCTTGTGTGTTTTGTTTTCTTCTTTTTTTGTTTATAATCATTATTGTAAGTGAAATCATGAAAAAAATGAATTGTAAATATTTGATTATTATGTTATAGAGATTGTTGTCAGTAATAAAAATAAAATTAAAAAAATAAAATTTAAAGTGTCATTGGTTAAATTGTTAATATGAATTATTATCGACAAATATGTAATAGTTTATATTATTACAATCTGATTTACCTTTATTTATGTCTACAATATTAGTTATTAGTTATGTTGACATAGTTGAATATTTAGTTACATTTTCTATTTCATCTATATTGTATTATAATAAACTAGGCTAGATACTTGTGTATAATACAAGTTAAATAAAAAAATATTTAATAGTAAGTAATGAATATTTAAAACTTATAAAATGATAAATTGATATAAATATGATTAAAATTATTTATAACTAATTAATTTAAGCAATAAAACTATGTAAAACCTAAAATATCGTACATACTCATAAAAACTTAAAATTTCATATTAGCCTAATTTTAAATAAAATTTTAACTTTACAACCATTTTACCCTATAGTTTCTTATCTATTTTAATGTTTGTCAAGGTCTCAGTAACTTTTATGACATCCAACAGTTTGGTCTTTGCTTATGTATTAACACGACTATATGTTTTATGTGTTTAGGGCAAAAATGCCAAGTAAATCTCTAATATAAAATCAAAAGTTTTCAAGTATACTTTACATGCCTGATTTATCATGTCATATGTTCGATCATCAAGAACTAATGACTTTCTCAAGAGAACCATAGCGGAGGGTAAACATAAATTTTCATGATCATAGATAGTTTTAAAAACCATTGTTAAGTTTGGTGGGGGCGTAAACATTGCAGCCACGTGATGAGGGTCGGCGTCACGCGGTAACACTGCCGTCGGTCCCCTACGCCGCTAAATAACCCCATCGTGTCACGCTCACTTGCCGAGCCACAACACCTCCAATGGTAATAATTTCGACCGTTACTCCACCAACGGTCACCACCTTCTCCTCTTTCCTCCATTGTCGCCATTGCCATCACCATCGCCTTCGCCGCCTGATGGTTATATGGTGGTTGTTAGGGCTGTACCTAGGTAAGATGATGGTTTTGGTTTCAAGAGATGGTTTTGTGGTTGATGGTGGTGGCCGACGATGATGAGGATAGTGATAGTGGCTGGCAGGTGGTGATAGTTTGTTTTAAAAGTTTTTTTATGGTGTAGTGTGGTGTGCTGTGAGTGCCCTCACCAATTTGGTGTGGTATGGTATAATATGTGGTATTATGTGATTGGTGGGTGTTTGGTGTAGTGTGGTGGGTGTGGCATGGGCACCCTTACCTTTCTAAAGCACTCAGTATTATGTGCATTTAATTGAGTAATTTTACATAGGAGCTGTTTGTTATTGAAGAGATAAAATGTCTGTAGTTTATGGATCATATCTGCAGACATCTATAGAAGAAAACGGTGGACCAAACGTCAGCAGTCTGCAAGAAGAAGACTGTTTGGTTTTTAACTCTGCAGGCGTGGGTTTACAAGGGTTAGGGTTCACGACGTGGGTTCGCGATGGCAAGGCAATGTGCGAGGTGGGTTCACGAGGGCAAGGGGGTGCATGATGTTGGGACTGGACGACCGGCGGCGACTAGATGTGTCACATCCCGGCGAAAGCGTGAAATGCGGTTCGGGTGTGACTCGTTCGATCAGAGTGCATTAATTATAACGGAGTAAATAATAAACATAAATACTTAAAACAATAAAGTAGGACATGCATTTATTTATAATATTCGAGATTACATCTTATACATAAGTTTCCAAAAATAGGTATAATCTTTTTACAACTTGATTAAACTACTGCATGTCTTCAGATACGGTGGAAGTGTGCGTCAACAAACACACTGTAGTCAACTATGTTGACTGTTAGTGTAACACAAACCCTTCCAATAATTTCTCCCCAACCGTTGTGAACCTCAAAACTAAAGTCAAAGGTATTAGTCATCGTTTCCTGAAAAAGCATACTCAAAATAGTCAACAAAAGTTGGTGAGAACATAGGTTTATTTCCAGACAAAGTAATTTTTGTTGATGTATCAATTACAATGAAACCCGTACACAACATAATCATACTGTCACGAATATTCACAAAATCAGATAATATTACATCTCAACCCTCATTCGGTTAGGTGCAGGAAAATAGCATCACAACACTCATCCTGTTGGTGCAAATATTCTCCTAAGTAGCGCTACTAATATTATCAGACGGTTCTTCATTCGAACTAATGGTTGTATCACAAATGACAGTAAGTATCAAAATATTTTTAAAGTAATACATCAATGTAACCAGTATGCTTTTTCCTCCAAAACTTTATAAATACCAAAAGGATAAAAAATGGGGCTATGAATCTCACTGTATCTCCAAAGTGGAACCTATAAAATATTTCACAAAATTAGACAATAATTTCTTTAAAATTTTCAGAACTTCAGATTTAACTACTTTTTGAAAGTTCATCTGTAAAATAGTCCAGTGATGTTATCATAAATTTCTCCATATTTACTTTACTATACATAAATACTTATAATTAGTCCAAAGTCTCCATAAATCACCAAAATTAGCTTCGGTTATCCAAAAATCACCAATAATTTATAGAATGTTATTTCAATAGTCTGTAACATCCCATAAATTTTATAATATCTACTTCCCAATAGATTGTTTTCTGTAATTTCTATAATATTCCCAAAATTCATTGAAAATAGTTCCTGTAGTCCATAAATTCCTAAAATTTTACAAACAGTTTCATATATGAAATATAACATCATTTAAATATATCGAAGTCTAACTCATAGTAGATCAGTTTCTGTAAATTTTACAATAATCTTAATATTAGAAAAAATAGTTATATAACTCCAAAAATTATGAAATTTATATATTATTCAGTCTAAAATTTAATATTGTATTCATGATTTTCTGAGAATTTATTATATAATTTAAGTATTTATTTCGATTTTCCTATTGCAGAACACATAAAAATTTATATCTCAATCATAATAAGGAAATAAATTCTGAAATAATTCCAGAGACTTTTATACTTCAAAAGTATCATTATGTGAATTTATAATAATTTTCTCGAATTATTTTATATTTTTGAGTATTTTCTTTATTTAAAACAATTTGTATAAATTGTTATATTTATCATAATTTTGTCACAATTTACAGAATAATGTTTCAGTATGTTACTAAGGATTTTTCAATGTTTATTCCCATAATCTCATTTGTTTAGTATTTTTTTACTAGATTTTTCTTAACATTTCAAGATAAATCCAAAAATATCCATTTATCACAAATCTTCCTGAATTTTTAGTAATTCATTATTATGCTTAGAGGGTTTTAAAACCTTTTTAGAATTAGTCTTGGTGTATTAGTACCAAGACTAGTTATATGTGTTTATAACACATATATAATACTTGATTTTCAAGATATATAGAGAGAATAATGGAACTAAACCTTTTGAATGGTGTTTGCTGCTTGAAAACCGAGAGAAAAGTGATGATGATCGCGGTTAGTGATGGTGGTGTTCTAAGGTGATGATGGTTGTGTGAGGGTCGGGAGGGGTGTGGTGATTGAGTATGGTAGATGGTAGCCGAAGGAGGTGGTGGTTGTGATCAAAGCTAATGGCTCAAAGGTGTGGAAGTGGCGGTTTCAAAGAAAACCCGAAAGCTAGAGACAATTGTGGCGGTTTTGGAATGCTTGGCCGAGAGGTGGGTGGGTTTATGTAGGTAGATTTGTTATGATTATATCTAGTGATAGGGTGTTGAGGTGGCCTAGTTATATGGTTGCTTAGTGTTTAATAGATTTTTGATACATGCATGTGGGTCGGCCGAAGATACATGAAGGTATTCTTAAGGTTTTGCCACATAATTATTTATTAATGATGATATCTTTGATGACTAAGGAGCTAGGAAAACAAGGTGGCAATTTGTGGTGTGTTTGGTGTTTTTGTAATGATAGTCTTTTGATGACTAATGAACCATGGATGCAAGGTGGCCAAGGATGCTTCAAGAACTTGCCACATCTATTTGGTAATGATGATGATCTTATGTGGCTTCTTTTATGGTGGTTTTGGTGATCATCTAACCGAGAGTTTTATGTGGCTAAGAGCTTTTGATTGATTAACTAGTTAATAATCAAGTTTAAGGTTTAACTCGAGTTCGTAACGAATCGGTTTTATTTAGTTTCGTTTTGGTATCAAGATATCTTGTTTTGTGATGTTTGGTTGGGTTCTCATATTGTATTGATAGTTACTTTACATAATACCCGTATATATTTAGCATAGATATCATAAGTCTAAAGTAGGTGTTATATATACATGCAGAATATCTATGTACATGCATAATAAACAAACAAAACAAACAAACAAACATACCCAGTGTATCCCGCTGAGGAGCAGGGTCTGGGAGGGGTATGTGGTGGCAAGTCGTTCCTCTATCCTGAGAGATAGAGAGACCGCTTCCGAAGAGACCCCCGGCTCGTATTGCAAAAGTACATGCATAATAGGATATGCAAAAGTATGCATGCTTAATTTCTATACATGCATACGAAACTCTCGTATATATACATGCATGCACACGCAAATTTTATGTGTATTGTTGGGTATTGTACCTTGAAAGAAATTGAAGATTTCAAGTTTGTTGAAGTTGAAGATTTGAAGAACAAAAGCCATAAAATATTAGTCTAGGGTTTATTTTGTAATTATTTTAATCTCTAGATTAGTATATATTGTAACATATGTCATCTTTGTATTGTGTGCTTAATTCACCACATGTTAGGGTGAATTAGGGTTTATCACCAACAACAATATATCATCATCCCTCATGGATGATGATTTCAACATTATATCATCATTCTTTTGAATGATGATTTCAACATTATATCAATAACATCAAGCATTAATCATCATGGTATGTGTTCTTCATGTTCATCATCATCATTATTTATATATTTTAGCACCTAATCTTTGAATTCTTGTTATCATCAATATGAATCCTAAGATCCAAGCTCATGTTCACGTTCAAATCTTGAACACACATGTATATACATGCATGCAAACATGCATACGTAATATATATGTACTTGACATAATAATATTTATTTAGTTGTAATACAAATTTTAATAGTAGAAAACTGTTCGTTTATTTTTAGGGTTGTCACATGCTCCCCCCGTTAAAAGAATTTCGTCCCGAAATTCCTTGGAGTATGATTTCTTAAATTGTAGAAAAACTTAACTAATCATTACCTCTGAATAAGTAGGGGTATTTCCTCTGGATCTCATCTTCTCTTTCCCATGTGTATTCTGGTCCTCTCTTTGCATTCCATTTAACTTTTACTATGGGAATTCTATTTCTTCTTAACTTCTTTATATCTTTGTCTACAATGGCTATTGGTTCTTCCACGAAATGAAGTCTCCTATCTATTCTGACTTCTTGAACTGGCACCCCTAAAGTTTCATTGGTTAAGCATTTCTTGAGGTTGGACACATGAAAAGTGTTATGCACTTCACTTAATTCTTGAGGTAATTGCAACTTATATGACATATGACCAATTCTATCAATGATTTTAAACGGGCCAATATACCTAGGGTTTAGCTTACTGGATTTTCCAAACCGAAAGATTCCTTTAGAGGGAGATACCTTCAGATAGACTCTGTCTCCTATTTGAAATTCTAATGGCTTTCTTCGTTTGTCTGCATAACTTTTTTGTCGGTCACGAGCAGCCTTCAGTCTATTCTTAATATCAGTGATCTTGTCTGTGGTTTCTTGGATTATTTCAGGACCTGTGAGTTGTTCATCACCTATTTCATTCCAACATAAGGGTGATCTACACTTTCTTCCATACAGAGCTTCAAATGGTGCTAACCCAATGCTAGAGTGATAACTGTTATTATATGAAAATTCTATTAATGGTAGATGACTATCCCAATTTCCACCAAAATCTATAACACAAGCTCTCAACATATCTTCTAGAGTTTGTATTGTTCTTTCACTCTGTCCATCAGTCTGTGGGTGATAAGCTGTACTTAAATTTACTTGGGTTCCTAAGGCTTTTTGTAATGTTTGCCAGAACCTGGAGGTAAATCTACTATCTCTATCTGATATAATGGATACAGGTATTCCATGTCTGGACATAATTTCTTTTATGTAAATTCTTGCTAGTCTCTTAATCTTATAATCTTCTCGTATAGGTAAGAAATAAGCCGATTTAGTTAGTCTATCTACTATAACCCAAATTGTATCGTATCCATTCCTGGTTCTTGGCAACTTAGTTATGAAGTCCATTGTAATTTGATCCCATTTCCATTCTGGAATCTCTGGTTGTTGCCGATATCCTGAAGGTTTTTGGTATTCCGCTTTTATTCTTGAACAGACATCACATTGTTCCACAAACTCTCCGACTGATCTTTTCATGCCTGGCCACCAGTATTGGCTTTTCCAGTCTTTGTACATTTTATTGTTTCATGGATGCATAGAATATCTTGACTTATGAGCTTCTTGTAGAACAATTGCTCTAATTATGTTATTGTCGGGTATCCAAATTCTTCCTTTGAATCTTAAAATTCCATCTGCTTCTTCTTTTATATCTTTTAATTGCCCGTTTAGCTTTAATACATCTTCTTGTTGAGCTTCCCGAATTTGATTTAACAGGTCTGAACGTAGTTCCATTCTCATAGCACGTACCCGTAATGGCTTAGTCCTTTCTTTCCTACTCAGAGCATCAACAACTACATTTGCTTTACCGGGATGATATTTGATTTCACAGTCGTAATCACTTAGTAATTCTACCCATCTTCTCTGCCTCATATTTAACATCTTTTGATCAAAGATATGTTGCAGACTTTTATGATCTGTATATATTATACACTTAGTTCCATACAGATAATGTCTCCAAATTTTTAGTGCAAATACTACAGCTCCTAATTCTAAATGGGTGGTATAATTCTTTTCACTACCTCTAAGTTGTCTGGATGCATATGCAATTACCCTATCTTTTTGCATTAAAACACATCCAAAACCTTGACATGATGCATCATAGTATACTATAAAATTGTCTGTACCTTCTGGTAAGGCTAATATGGGTGCACTACATAATTTATTTTTGAGGAGTTCAAAAGCTTCATTCTGTTTTTTTCTCATATATACTTTTTATCTTTTTGGGTCAATTCTGTCAAAGGTTGATCTATTCTTGAGAATTTTTCTATAAATCTTCTGTAGTATCCTGCTAAACCTAAGAATTACCGTATTTCAGTTGGGGTTTTTGGAACTTCCCATTTCTTAACTGCCTCAATTTTTGCTGGATCAACCTGTATTCCATTTTGGTTAACTATATGTCCTAGAAATTGTACTTCTCTTTTCCAAAATTCACATTTTGAGAATTTTGCATATAACTTTTCCTTTTGAAGCAATTTCAAAGTCAACCTCAGGTGTTGTTCGTGGTCTTCCTTATTCTTAGAATAGATCAATATATCATCTATGAAGACTATAACAAACTTATCTAAATAAGGTTTACATACCCTATTCATTAAGTCCATAAATACTTCCGGAGCGTTGGTTAACCCAAATGGCATTACAAGAAATTCATAGTGCCCGTACCTAGTTCTAAATGCAGTTTTTGAAACATCATCATCATCCTGTACTCTTAATTGATGATATCCAGATCTTAAATCTATTTTTGAGAAATAACTAGATCCTTGTAACTGATCAAATAAATCATCAATTCTAGGAATATGATATCTATTCTTTATAGTAATCTTATTAAGTTCTCTATAATTGATACACGTCCTAAAAGTTCCATATTTCTTTTTGACAAACAGAACTGGTGCTCCCCAGGGTGATACACTAGGACATATAAATCCCTTATCTAATAATTCCTGTAATTGAGTCATGAGTTCTTTCATTTCAGTTGGTGCTAAACGATAGGGTGCTTTAGCAATAGGGCTGTTCCTGGTAGTAATTCTATTTTGATCTCTACTTGACGAGGGGGTGGTAATCCAGGTAATTCATCAGGAAATTCATCAGAGTATTCATTTATAACAGGAACCTTTTCCAAATTTCCCTTATCAAGTTTCACATCAACTATGTGAGCTAAGAAAGCTAAACATTTCTTATTTAAGCATTTTTGTGCTTTTTCACAAGAAATCGGTTTCACAATATCATTTGGTCTATCACCATATATACAGAGAGTTTTGTCTTCCTTAATTAAAGGATTTTTTATCATTTTCTTATCACAAATGATTTCAGCATGATTTTTACTCAACCAATCCATTCCTACTACAACATCAAATCCTCCTAGGTTAATAGGAATCAGATTTATCTCAAAACAATATTCATCTAAATTCAGAATGCAGTTAGGAATGATTTCATCAGCTTCTATCACTTTACCATCCGCTAATTCTATCATGTAGTTATCACTTAATTTCTCAGATATTAAACTAAGTGATGGTATAAAAGTATTTGAAACAAAACTACGAGTTGCTCCTGTATCAAATAATACTTTGGCGTACTGGTTATTGATAAGGAACGTACCCGTTACTACTTCTAGTTCATGGCGAGCTTCATCAGCTTGTATCACAAACGCTCTTCCACAGGGGTTATTCTGGTTAGTTGGGGTCTTGCCTTTTCGTTGTGGACACTTATTACGAAAATGATTTTTACTTCCACACTGAAAACAGACTATTTTAGGGTTGGTAGGGTTTTTGCAGTCTCGAGAGATATGCCCTTTCTTTTTACAGTTGTAACAAACCACTGTCATACAGTATCCTGTATGATACCTTTGGCAGATATTACACTGTGGTTGTTTATACATTTTCTTTCCTTGGGCTGTTCCTAGGAAATTTTTTGGTGGAGGTCGAGTTATTCTTTTCTGGTGGTTTTCTCCAAATCTCCTTCCTGAGTGGTTTTTATTCCATTTCCTTTTCTCTCCTACCTGTGGATGGCTTAATGATCCATTTCTGATCATCTCATCTGTCAGACTTCCTGACAGGATTACTGCTTCTTGGAAGGTTTTGGTTCTTGCAGATTTCACTAACCCTCTTATTTGTGGTACTAGTCCCCAAATATACCTCCCTATCCTTTTTGATTCTGGGGTTATTAAATGTGGTACTAACCTAGATAGTTCATTGTACCTATCAGTATATTCCCGTTGTGCAGCTCTTTTCATTTCTAGTGCTAAAAATTCAGCCTCTAGTTTTTCTATTTCATTATAAGGGTAGTATTTTTCTATCACTAGATTTCTAAAGTCTTCCCAACTTAATTTATTCATAACATTCCTACCTCTAGTGTGTACCTCCATTTTCCACCAGGATTGTGCTTCTCCTTTTAGTGAATGCGAGGCAAACAGTGTTTTGAAATTTTTAGCACAGTTACTGATTTCCAAAACTCCTTCTATTTCATCTAGCCATCTTAAGGCTTGTACAACTCCTCCTTTTCCATCGAATTCCCGGGGTCTGCTGGACATGAAGGTCTTGTAAGAACAACCTTTTGTGACTCCATTCAGAATTTCTTCTTGCTGTCGCCCATTTGTGTTAATATTTTCAGGTTCTATTAGTGGGTGTGAGGTGGTTCTAAAATTTAAATTTTGTTGGAGTTGGGTTATCAAGGTAGGTAAGGTGGCTTCTATTTGTTGAGCTACTTTCTGAGAAATCCTGTCATTCTCATTTGTATCAGTGTTCACAGGTGTTTCTTCCCCAAGTCGGGTTCTGGGTCGTCCTACTCGAGCTGTTCTTCGGACAGGCTGAGTGTTTCTTTTTGGCGGCATGATTCACTATAGTGAATTAAAACATTAGTATCATAAATAAATATTATAACACAAAATTTAACACATATCAAATAAATATTTTTAACACAAAAGCACATAGATCCTTTAAGCTCTTATTAGAGATAGATTAAACTATAGTCTTCTAGAATCTACGAATCCACTTCCATATCTTTGTAAAGATACTCTTTTTGGGTGTTTTGATTTTCTTGATGTCTTTCTGGATTTTCCAGATTCCTAGCTGTATTTTCTTAAGTTTCCTAAGAGTTTGCCGAGCTGTTTTCACTTGATTCAACTCTTGTCTCTTAGTTACTTTATCCTTACTTTCAAAAGAATCAGAATGCTGCATGTTTATGTCCTCAGCTTGCTTAGTTCTAAACTTGCTCTCACGTTTTATATTTTTCCTAGGAGTCTTAATTGTATATCCTCCAACCTGTATCGGGGTACGTCGAACATAAAATTTTGACTCTTTTTCCAGTTGAGGAATTTCCATAGCTTGTTGGGATTCTAGTTCAGAAGTTATTTCCTTAGAGTCGCTATGGTCTGGACATTCGGAAGGATCGGTCTCATTGTGATAACTATTTGAATTCATAACTGCACAAGTTTCTTTATAATATTTCACAAAATGGTTAGTCAAGTATTATTGTAATTAGAATCTAAACATGAAATCATAGAATCACAGAATTTCACATAATTCACATAGTTCTCATAAAGTCATAAAGTTATTTTATAGAAAATAAAATTTTAAGTATATTCTGAGCTTATGGTTATAGTCTAGATATTTTCAAAATATCTAATTCCCTATAACCAACGGCTCTGATACCAACCTGTCACATCCCGGCGGAAGCGTGAAATGCGGTTCGGGTGTGACTCGTTCGATCAAAGTGCATTAATTATAGCGGAGTAAATAATAAACATACATACTTAAAACAATAAAGTAGGATATGCATTTATTTATAATATTCGAGATTACATCTTATACATAAGTTTCCAAAATTAGATATAATCTTTTTACAACTTGATTAAACTACTACATCACACTGTAGTCAACTATGTTGACTGTAAGTGTAACACAAACCCTTCCAATAATTTCTCCCCAACCGTTGTGAACCTCAAAACTAAAGTCAAAGGTATTAGTCATCGTTTCCTGAAAAAGCATACTCAAAATAACCCCACCGTGTCACGCTCACTTGCCGAGTGTAACCACCCGTATTTTTATATTAACTTATGTTAACATTTGTTAATAATACAATCGTGGGGATTCCAATTATAAAGCTTGCGATATTAAATAGTAATAATAATAATAATAATAATAATAATAATATTATTATAATAATTATAATAATAATAATAACATTAATGATGATAATAATGTTAATAGTAAAGTCCAGGGGTTATTTCTGCCAATTTAGAAACTTAATAAGAAGTTTCAAACATAAAATAATAAACTTGAAACCGCAGGGACTGATTGTGTAAATTTTTAAAAAAAACCCGGCTTCTCCCCCGTTTTTCCGGCGAGTCTCCGGCGAGACTCCGGCCGAACTCCGGCGAAGCCGAAAACGATAAAATTTCACCATTTCAACTCGCAAAACCGGTTCCAATGCACTCGTGGACTAGTTTCGAACCCAATGCACCCATTAAACACGATTAATCACTGGTAAATTCGAATCCAAAGTTTCCACTTCGAGATCACAAAATTCCCGACAAGAAATCAGTCAAATTATCAAATTTGAACCCCACAATCTCACCGAAAGTTTCCTTGGATCCAATTTGGATTGAATTCCAACACAAAAACGTGTTGAATTAGTCAAATAAACGGCTATAATTGTCACTTTAACTTCGGATTCTAATCCAGCTAATAAACCCACTTAAACACTTTCAATAATCAAATTGATGTCATATTATTAACCATTTCTCAGTCCCGAACCTACCTATACTCTCAAAATCATCTGAAACACACACAATCATCGAATTTGATTCTTCTAAAGCCGCGGACCTATCTCGAACTCAAACTCATCGAATATATCATCTCAACAGGTAATTAATACCTCTATGAACTCGTTTTCACTTGGGGATTAAAAGCCCTAAGGTTAATTTCATTTACATGATCGATCCGAGGTTCAATTTGGTTCGGATTCGATCTAGGGTTCATCAAGGGTTGGGAGAAACAAGTTTGAGAGGTTAAAAGAATTAAAGGCCGAGAACTCTCGCGGCTTAGGCCTTTGGTTCACCGGTTCCCATGCTCCATCTCAAACAGGAGGTCCCGGGTTCGACCCCGGGCCACCTCACATATTTTTAAGCTTCTTTTAGGCTTTAAAAAAATTTTAGAAAAAATTCTAAAAATCATAAAAACATTTTTACAAACCTTAAAATTTTCTAAAACCCTTTAATTATTTTCTGAAATTATTTTTATATTTTATTCATTTATTTTTATTTGTTTTAAATAAATAAAAATAACTAATTGTAGGGAATTAGGTTATTAGAAATGGAATGACCTAGACTATAACTAAGTACCTTACACATGAGTCCTCTCATGTATATTATATGCATAGATAGGATTATATGTGTACTTTACATGTTTATACTTGATTATATGATCATATGCCCTATGTGATTCTTCCTATACTTTGATTCTTATCAATACACACACAAATCTTAAATCATATTCAAGGCATTGTGTGCCTAAATCAAATGGTTTTCAAAATGAGCTTTGAATCGTTATTCGTGGTTTTCAAAATCTCGTCAAAGACTGTGTCTCACAACTGAATACATGCAATGCTGGAAGAGTGGGATACCTGTATCTTAAGGTGTTCTGTCTAGGCAAGGTATTCATACAACTTGATTACCTTACCTGGGAACCCTCGAGATGAGTATTCGCTTATAGGTACGCATGTCCACATTAAGGTTGTGGTGGACACAAATACTTTGATAAGTCAACGTATTCGCTTTGGTTTGCGAACCGAACGTTTACACTCCTAACCTCTCATTGTTATTCTAAACAATCTCATTAACGATTTTATTATTTTGAAAAGTTTTAAAAACCAATTACCCGTTTCTCATAGAGGTTTCTTCTTTCCATATTATACAGCATGTCTTCTCGTCAAAACCGCTCCCGATCTAGAAGCTCTGGCCGCAAGATTGCTGCTATAGTGGCACGTGAAGTTGCTGCAGTTATCCCAACACTGCTTACCCATTTGAACCAAGGCAACAACACCGTTCAAAATCAAGCCGTACAAAACCCAACTGCACCAAACCCTCCACGAGTTTGTACTTACAAGCATTTCAATTCTTGCAATCCCACTAAGTTTAGCGGGACCGAAGGTGCCACCGGTCTTTTACAGTGGTTTGAGAGTATCGAGAACACTTTCCTCAATAGTGAGTGCCCCGAGAATCTCAAGGTTCGCTACGCTACAAGTGTTCTTCAAAAGAGAGCACTCACTTGGTGGAACGGTGAGAAACGAACCCGTGGAACTGATGCAGCATTAGCATTGACGTGGGATGAAGTTAAGGAGCTTATGACTCGGGAATTCTGTCCGAGAAATGAAATTAAGAAATTGGAAGCTGAGTTCTGGGACTTAACTCAAGAAAGTGGAGAAAATCTAGCTTATACCAACCGATTTCATGAACTGAGTCTACTTGTTCCTCATCTGGTTACTCCTTTATCTCGGGCTATCGAGAAATACATCGGTGGTCTACCCATGCAAATTCAAGACACGGTGTGGGGTAGGAATCCTGCAACCTTGGAAGATACCATCCGGTTAGCTGCTCAGCTAACTGACAATCATGTCAAGGCTGGAACCCTGACTAGGAAGGGTGCTAAGAAGGTGCTCGAGAAACCCTCAGCTGAAACCCCTAAGGAGGAAAAACCTGAACCTTCTCAAAACAGGAAGAGGAAGGCTAAATCCCAAAACTTTGCTGTGATTACTCCTGCTGTGCCAATAAATCAAGTCCCTCCAACTCGTCAACCAGTAGTCAACAACCAACCACCGATGAAAAAGCCATACGCTGGACCCTTTCCGCAGTGTAACAACTGCAAGTATCACCATCCCGCTAACGTACAATGTCGTCAATGCACCAACTGTGGTCGTTTCGGCCATACATTCAACGTGTGCAAGAATACTGCAAGGGTTCCAGTTACCACACCGACTGTTCAGCATACCCCGACAATCACGCAAACAAGAGCTTGCTACCAATGCGGAGATCCTAACCATTTCCGCAACCAATGTCCGAAGCTTCTCAAGGCCGTCCCTGCAGCTCAAGGTCGAGCATTCAATATCAATGCCCAACAAGCCCAAGTTAGCAACAACGTGGTGAACGGTATGTTCCAAATTAATAATCAATACGCTTCGATTCTTTTTGACACCGGTGCAGATAAAAGCTTTGTATCCTTAGACTTTGAGCCCTTACTTGCTAGTGCCCAAACCAAGCTAGATAACCCCTTTACGGTAGAGATAGCTGACGGAAAACCCATTACAATTAATTCTGTTATTCCCGACTGTACTTTGAATCTAAGCGAGCATGATTTCCCTATCAATCTTATACCCATGCAACTGGGTAGTTTCGATGTTATAGTAGGCATGGACTGGTTATCAAAGAATCATGCCGAAGTGATTTGTCATGAAAAGACCATTCGTATCCCTCTCCCGACTGGAAGCATACTACAAATCTACGGGGAAAAACCTTACAAAGGGCTTAAACTCATGTCTTGTACCAAAGCTCAAAAGTACCTCCGCAAGCATTACGTGGCTTTCTTAGCTCATATCGTGAAGGCAGATGAGAAATCTAAGAAGATTGAAGACATTCCGGTTGTTCGAGAGTTTCCTGAAGTCTTTCCCGAAGATTTAACCGGTCTTCCTCCCGTTCGTCAAGTTGAATTCTGAATCGACCTTGTACCTGGTGCAACTCCCGTGGCAAAATCTCCTTATCGACTTGCACCATCTGAGATGCAAGAACTTGCTAGCCAATTGCAAGAACTGTCAGACAAAGGATTCATTCGCCCGAGCTCGTCACCATGGGGAGCTCCAGTCTTATTCGTGAAGAAAAAGGATGGCTCATTCTGTATGTGCATTGACTATCGAGAACTCAACAAACTCACAATCAAGAACCGTTACCCATTACCCAGAATCGACGATCTGTTTGATCAGCTTCAAGGAGCCAATCATTTCTCAAAGATCGATCTTCGTTCTGGTTACCACCAACTCCGTGTGCACGATGATGATATTCCAAAAACAGCTTTCCGAACGAGATATGGCCATTATGAGTTTACGGTGATGCCATTCGGGTTAACTAACGCACCGGCAGTATTCATGGATTTAATGAATCGCGTGTGCCGGCCATACCTAGACAAATTCGTGATCGTATTCATCGACGACATCTTGATATACTCCAAATCAAAATCCGATCACGAGAATCACCTTCGTCTAATACTCGAACTTCTGAGGAAAGAGAAACTCTACGCCAAATTCTCAAAGTGTGAATTCTGGCTTAAGGAGGTTCAATTTCTTGGTCACATAGTAAACAGCAAGGGAATTCACGTTGATCCTGCAAAGATCGAGGCAATAAAGAAATGGGGAGAACCTAAAACTCCTACAGAGATTCGTTCATTCCTTGGTTTAGCCGGATATTATCGACGTTTTATTCCTAACTTCTCGAAGATTGCTGTGCCACTCACTGCTTTGACCCACAAGGATAAGCCTTTTTCTTGGGGGCCTGATCAAGAAAAAGCATTTCAAACCCTCAAGCAAAAGTTGTGTGAAGCGCCGATTTTAACACTTCCTGATGGAAACGACGATTTCGTTGTCTATTGTGACGCTTCAAAACAAGGTCTAGGTTGCGTTCTTATGCAGCGAGGTAAGGTTATAGCTTATGCTTCAAGACAATTGAAGATTCATGAGAAAAATTATACGACACACGATCTTGAATTGGGTGCTGTCGTATTCGCACTCAAAATCTGGAGACACTATCTCTATGGCACTAAATGTGTTGTATTCACCGATCATAAGAGTCTCCAGTACATCTTCAATCAGAAGGAGCTTAACATGAGGCAACGACGATGGGTCGAACTACTCAATGACTACGACTGTGAGATTCGTTACCACCCTGGTAAAGCTAATGTCGTAGCCGATGCATTAAGTCGTAAGGGTCAAGTTATGCTTCAAAGTGTTACCATTCAAACCGACCTCTTGACCCGTATACTCGAAGCTCAGCACGAATCGGTCACCGAGGGCAACATGTATGAAGAAATGTCATGCGGTGCTGAACTCCAATTGGAAACCAAGTCAGACGGACTACTGTATTTTCTAAATCGACTTTGGATTCCGAGTCGCGATAATCTTCGAACAACCATCATGGATGAGGCTCATAAGGCTCGTTATTCTATTCATCCGGGAGCAGATAAGATGTTCATGAATCTTCGGAACCAATATTGGTGGCCCGGCATGAAGAAGGATATAGCCTTGTATGTATCTAAATGCCTCACATGTTCCAAAGTCAAAGCTGAGCATCAACGTCCCTCTGGATTACTCGTACAACCCGAGGTTCCACTATGGAAATGGGAAATCATATCCATGGATTTCATTACCAAGCTGCCTCGTACCGCTAGTGGTCACGATAGTATCTGGGTTATCATTGATCGATTGACTAAGTCGGCTCATTTCATTCCAATTCGGGAAGATTATCGAGTCGAGAAATTGGCTCGTATTTACATTAATGAAATAGTCAGTCGTCATGGTGTACCTTTAGATATTATCTCCGATCGCGATGGTCGTTTCATCTCTCGTTTTTGGAACAGTCTCCAATCAGCTCTTGGGACTCAACTAAATCTTAGCACAGCCTATCATCCTCAAACCGATGGTCAAACTGAAAGAATGATACAGACACTCGAGGATATGCTCCGGGCTTGTGTCATTGATTTCAGTGGATCGTGGGATTCTCATCTTCCGTTGATCGAATTCTCTTACAATAACAGTTACCATACCAGCATCCAGATGGCACCATTTGAGGCCTTGTATGGTCGAAAGTGTCGATCTCCCATCTGCTGGTCTGAAGTTGGTGAATCACAGATTACTGGTCCGGAATTGATACAAGAAACAACCGACAAAATTCATAAGATCCGTGATAACTTGGTCGCTGCTAGAAATCGTCAAAAGCATTATGCTGACAAAAGACGTAAGCCCATGGAATACAATGTCGGTGATCTCGTACTTCTTAAGGTGTCACCTTGGAAGGGAGTGATTCGCTTTGGAAAGAAAGGGAAGCTAGCACCTCGTTACGTGGGTCCATTCAAAGTACTCGAGCGAATTGGGAAAGTGGCCTACAAGCTTGAATTACCCCAGGAACTTAGCAATATACATCCGACGTTTCATGTGTCCAACCTCAAGAAATGTCTTGCCGATGAAAATCTCCACATTCCACTCGACGAAGTCCAGATTGATGAATCTATGCACTTTATTGAGAAACCTGTGGAAATTATGGATCGGGAAGTTAAACAACTCAAACGCAGTCGGATACCCATTGTCAAAGTTCGTTGGGAGTCTAAACGTGGGCCAGAGTACACCTGGGAACGTGAGGACCAAATGAAAACCAAGTACCCTCATCTGTTCGTTTCAGCCTCCTCGTGAACAAATTTCGGGACCAAATTTCGGGACGAAATTTCCTAAAGCAGGGGAGACTGTAACCACCCGTATTTTTATATTAACTTATGTTAACATTTGTTAATAATACAATCGTGGGGATTCCAATTATAAAGCTTGCGATATTAAATAATAATAATAATAATAATAATAATAATAATAATAATAATAATTATTATTATTATTATTATTATTATATATAATTATAATAATAATAATAATAACATTAATGATGATAATAATGTTAATAATAAAGTCCAGGGGTTATTTCTGCCAATTTAGAAACTTAATAAGAAGTTTCAAACATAAAATAATAAACTTGAAACCGCAGGGACTGATTGTGTAAATTTTTAAAAAACCCGGCTTCTCCCCCGTTTTTCCGGCGAGTCTCCGGCGAGACTCCGGCCGAACTCCGGCGAAGCCGAAAACGATAAAATTTCACCATTTCAACTCGCAAAACCGGTTCCAATGCACTCGTGGACTAGTTTCGAACCCAATCCACCCATTAAACACGATTAATCACTGGTAAATTCGAATCCAAAGTTTCCACTTCGAGATCACAAAATTCCCGACAAGAAATCAGTCAAATTATCAAATTTGAACCCCACAATCTCACCGAAAGTTTCCTTGGATCCAATTTGGATTGAATTCCAACACAAAAACGTGTTGAATTAGTCAAATAAACGGCTATAATTGTCACTTTAACTTCGGATTCTAATCCAGCTAATAAACCCACTTAAACACTTTCAATAATCAAATTGATGTCATATTATTAACCATTTCTCAGTCCCGAACCTACCTATACTCTCAAAATCATCTGAAACACACACAATCATCGAATTTGATTCTTCTAAAGCCGCGGACCTATCTCGAACTCAAACTCATCGAATATATCATCTCAACAGGTAATTAATACCTCTATGAACTCGTTTTCACTTGGGGATTAAAAACCCTAAGGTTAATTTCATTTACATGATCGATCCGAGGTTCAATTTGGTTCGGATTCGATCTAGGGTTCATCAAGGGTTGGGAGAAACAAGTTTGAGAGGTTAAAAGAATTAAAGGCCGAGAACTCTCGCGGCTTAGGCCTTTGGTTCACCGGTTCCCATGCTCCATCTCAAACAGGAGGTCCCGGGTTCGACCCCGGGCCACCTCACATATTTTTAAGCTTCTTTTTAGGCTTCAAAAAAATTTAGAAAAAATTCTAAAAATCATAAAAACATTTTTACAAACCTTAAAATTTTCTAAAACCCTTTAATTATTTTCTGAAATTATTTTTATATTTTATTCATTTATTTTTATTTGTTTTAAATAAATAAAAATAACTAATTGTATTATCCACAAATTTATAATTAGTGTATAATACATAATTATACAATAAATAAATTGAATTCAACATATATACATATATATATTATTCAATTATCGAAACAACTTTTATCTAAATAAATTACAGGTATATATAATTTTACACCATCGTATACAATTTATAACATATGTATATAATTAACGTACAATATATAGTTACGCTTACTTAAGTATAAATTTATTATATACATATAATTATGTATGTAATCATACATGAACTTAGATATAATTACATGAATATATATAATTATGTATATAGATATACATATACAAATTTATTAATAAATTGTATATATGTATAACTTATATGCATAAATTTTTATTAAAATCCTGGACATAATCACTTTCAACAAATTCGTTTATTTCAAGACATTTCAAACCAAATAAAATTAATCAATTTAAACTACCATGGAAATCCTAATACATTCCCAAATTCCCAAATCATTATTATTCTAACTCGAGACACCGTTCGTTAGGTTAATCATAAGGAAATCGTGGGTGTCTAATCTATCACGTCCAAATTCCAATCTCATTAATCAAGTGAGTATTCATATCCCCTTTTTATATCATTTCTTATTTGGGGGAAATCATGTGATACAATATATTCAATCATGATATTCTATTGTTATTTCATTCTAAATTCAATTCAAGACAGGTTATGTTATTACTTGCAATTATGTGAACATACTGTGATAAACTGGACGACAGTAAAACCCTAATTCAATCAATCAATCCTAGTATCAATGGTAGATCTACTGGTTTGGATAACCCACCCCATATGGCTTACGAGTGGTGATTATGCCAGAGGCAATTAGTCAATCTATGGTGTTTGTGTGGAGTCTATTATATGCAAGTGTCAAGTCAAGGGGTTTATATTGTGTCGGTTTATCTATATGCTTCGCGGTTGCCATATAAGTCTTAATATTACCTTGTGAATTGAATTATTCTCGATGGATCAATCAATCAATCTATATGTATATTCAAAAACTGTGATTACTCACCAGCTAACTCGTTAGCTGACTTTATTTTCTCACATGATTTCAGGTTAAGCAAGATAGTGGACTTCTACCTGCTCATTTAAGACTCGGACCTAGTTAAAATAAAAGTCAATTACTATTTGTGGTTTTAAATTGTTGTATTTATGTATGTTGAACTTATATTATCTTGTAATCTGATTTTAATATTATTTCCACTATTAGACAATCATGTGTTATGAACAATCCATCATTCCCTCGTCCGCTCCGATGATTCCGCCGTCGGTCGGGGTGTGACAGATTGGTATCAGAGCCATGGTTATAGGGAATTAGGTTATTAGAAATGGAATGACCTAGACTATAACTAAGTACCTTACACATGAGTCCTCTCATGTATATTATATGCATAGATAGGATTATATGTGTACTTTACATGTTTATACTTGATTATATGATCATATGCCCTATGTGATTCTTCCTATACTTTGATTCTTATCAATGCACACACAAATCTTAAATCATATTCAAGGCATTGTGTGCCTAAATCAAATGGTTTTCAAAATGAGCTTTGAATCGTTATTCGTGGTTTTCAAAATCTCGTCAAAGACTGTGTCTCACAACTGAATACATGCAATGCTGGAAGAGTGGGATACCTGTATCTTAAGGTGTTCTGTCTAGGCAAGGTATTCATACAACTTGATTACCTTACCTGGGAACCCTCGAGATGAGTATTCGCATATAGGTACGCATGTCCACATTAAGGTTGTGGTGGACACAAATACTTTGATAAGTCAACGTATTCGCTTTGGTTTGCGAACCGAACGTTTACACTCCTAACCTCTCATTGTTATTCTAAACAATCTCATTAACGATTTTATTATTTTGAAAAGTTTTAAAAACCAATTACCCGTTTCTCATAGAGGTTTCTTCTTTCCATATTATACAGCATGTCTTCTCGTCAAAACCGCTCCCGATCTAGAAGCTCTGGCCGCAAGATTGCTGCTATAGTGGCACGTGAAGTTGCTGCAGTTATCCCAACACTGCTTACCCATTTGAACCAAGGCAACAACACCGTTCAAAATCAAGCCGTACAAAACCCAACTGCACCAAACCCTCCACGAGTTTGTACTTACAAGCATTTCAATTCTTGCAATCCCACTAAGTTTAGCGGGACCGAAGGTGCCACCGGTCTTTTACAGTGGTTTGAGAGTATCGAGAACACTTTCCTCAATAGTGAGTGCCCCGAGAATCTCAAGGTTCGCTACGCTACAAGTGTTCTTCAAAAGAGAGCACTCACTTGGTGGAACGGTGAGAAACGAACCCGTGGAACTGATGCAGCATTAGCATTGACGTGGGATGAAGTTAAGGAGCTTATGACTCGGGAATTCTGTCCGAGAAATGAAATTAAGAAATTGGAAGCTGAGTTCTGGGACTTAACTCAAGAAAGTGGAGAAAATCTAGCTTATACCAACCGATTTCATGAACTGAGTCTACTTGTTCCTCATCTGGTTACTCCTTTATCTCGGGCTATCGAGAAATACATCGGTGGTCTACCCATGCAAATTCAAGACACGGTGTGGGGTAGGAATCCTGCAACCTTGGAAGATACCATCCGGTTAGCTGCTCAGCTAACTGACAATCATGTCAAGGCTGGAACCCTGACTAGGAAGGGTGCTAAGAAGGTGCTCGAGAAACCCTCAGCTGAAACCCCTAAGGAGGAAAAACCTGAACCTTCTCAAAACAGGAAGAGGAAGGCTAAATCCCAAAACTTTGCTGTGATTACTCCTGCTGTGCCAATAAATCAAGTCCCTCCAACTCGTCAACCAGTAGTCAACAACCAACCACCGATGAAAAAGCCATACGCTGGACCCTTTCCGCAGTGTAACAACTGCAAGTATCACCATCCCGCTAACGTACAATGTCGTCAATGCACCAACTGTGGTCGTTTCGGCCATACATTCAACGTGTGCAAGAATACTGCAAGGGTTCCAGATACCACACCGACTGTTCAGCATACCCCGACAATCACGCAAACAAGAGCTTGCTACCAATGCGGAGATCCTAACCATTTCCGCAACCAATGTCCGAAGCTTCTCAAGGCCGTCCCTGCAGCTCAAGGTCGAGCATTCAACATCAATGCCCAACAAGCCTAAGTTAGCAACGACGTGGTGAACGGTATGTTCCAAATTAATAATCAATACGCTTCGATTCTGTAAATTTATCGAAGTCTAACTCATAGTAGATCAGTTTCTGTAAACAAGAGCTTGCTACCAATATGTTCCAAATTAAATATATCGAAGTCTAACTCATAGTAGATCAGTTTCTGTAAATTTTACAATAATCTTAATATTTAGAAAAAATAGTTATATAACTCCAAAAATTATGAAATTTATATATTCTTCAGTCTAAAATTTAATATTGTACTCATGATTTTCTGAGAATTTATTATATAATTTAAGTATTTATTTCGATTTTCCTATTGCAGAACATATAAAAATTCATATCTCAATTATAATAAGGAAATAAATTCTGAAATAATTCCAGAGACTTTTATATTTGAAAATTATCATTCTGTGAATTTATCATAATTTTCTCGAATTATTTTATATTTTTGAGTATTTTCTTTATTTAAAACAATTTGTATAAATTGTTATATTTATCATAATTTTGTCACAATTTACAGAATAATATTTCAGTATGTTACTAAGGATTTTTCAATGTTTATTCCCACAATCTCATTTGTTTAATATTTTTTTACTAGATTTTTCTTAACATTTCAAGATAAATCCAAAAATATCCATTTATCACAAATCTTCCTTAATTTTTAGTAATTCATTATTGTGCTTAGAGGGTTTTAAAACCTTTTTAGAATTAGTCTTGGTGTATTAGTACCAAGACTAGTTATATGTGTTTATAACACATATATAATACTTGATTTTCAAGATATATAAAGAGAATAATGGAACTAAACCTTTTGAATGGTGTTTGCTGCTTGAAAACCGAGAGAAAAGTGATGATGATCGCGGTTAGTGATGGTGGTGTTCTAAGGTGATGATGGTTGTGTGAGGGTCGGGAGGGGTGTGGTGATTGAGTATGGTAGATGGTGGCCGAAGGAGGTGGTGGTTGTGATCAAAGCTAATGGCTCAAAGGTGTGGAAGTGGCGGTTTCAAAGAAAACCCGAAAGCTAGAGACAATTATGGTGGTTTTGGAATGCTTGGCCGAGAGGTGGGTGGGTTTATGTAGGTAGATTTGTTATGATTATATCTAGTGATAGGGTGTTGAGGTGGCCTAGTTATATGGTTGCTTAGTGTTTAATAGATTTTTGATACATGCATGTGGGTCGGCCGAAGATACATGAAGGTATTCTTAAGGTTTTGCCACATAATCATTTAGTAATGATGATATCTTTGATGACTAAGGAGCTAGGAAAACAAGGTGGCAATTTGTGGTGTGTTTGGTGTTTTTGTAATGATAGTCTTTTGATGACTAATGAACCATGGATGCAAGGTGGCCAAGGATGCTTCAAGAACTTGCCACATCTATTTGGTAATGATGATGATCTTATGTGGCTTCTTTTATGGCGGTTTTGGTGATCATCTAACCGAGAGTTTTATGTGGCTAAGTGCTTTTGATTGATTAACTAGTTAATAATCAAGTTAAGGTTTAACTCGAGTTCGTAACGAATCGGTTTTATTTAGTTTCATTTTGGTATCAAGATATCTTGTTTTGTGATGTTTGGTTGGGTTCTCATATTGTATTGATAGTTACTTTACATAATACCCGTATATATTTAGCATAGATATCATAAGTCTAAAGTAGGTGTATATATATATATACATGCAGAATATATCTATGTACATGCACAATAGGATATGCAAAAGTATGCATGCTTAATTTCTATACATGCATACGAAACTCTCATATATATACATGCATGCACACGTAAATTTTATGTGTATATATACATGCATGCAAACATGCATACGTAATATATATGTACTTGACATAATAATATTTATTTAGTTGTAATACAAATTTTAATAGTAGAAAACTGTTCGTTTATTTTTAGGGTTGTCACAAAGATGGTGGCCGGCGATGGGGCACTCGATGTTGAGGTTCGCGAGGGTTAGGGTTTGCGACGTGGGTTCGCGAGGGCAAGGGTGTTCGCAATGGTGGCCGGCGGCGAATGGATGGTGCCGGTGGTGAAGAGGACGAAGGTGGGGGTATGGTAGGTGCTGGAAGAAATGGTAGAAGGATTTCATAAAAGGGTGGGTTTGAGAAGAGGTTTGAAGTGATATTTTTATGTCTGCACCAAGAAGACCACGCGCAAATATTTTTTAGTGAAATCTCTTCGAAAAAACAAACAGTCTGCAAACACTCATGTCTCGCGTGGTCTGCGCGGTGCAGACAAAAGAGGCTTCGCAGATGTTTTTGCAGAAAACAAACATCACCATAGAGTCAAATAACATTTCCAAAAAAATAAAAAAATACAAGATCATATAACTTGATTATATTTATATAAGAATTGAGTTAAGTTTTATGTCAAGATGATGATTACATAGCATGTTAAAGCTGGTTTACGAAGTGTTCTTGTAACATCCCGTTTTAGGGATAAAAATAAAATATTTGAAATATATATTTTGAATATTGTTAAACGAGTTAGTTTTGAATCAAATTATTATTGAGTTGTATGACGTTTTAATTAGTCTTGACGTTATCAAATATTAATAATAATAATTATAAAAATAATAAAAAATAATAATAATTATAGTAAATGACTTAATATGGAAGGTTTGTGGTGGTGAATGCCACGTTTAATATAATAATAATAATAAGATAATATTATTAAAAAAATTGTAAGGATAACCTTTGAAATGGCGGCTAAAATATAATAATAATAATAATAATAATAATAATAATAATAATAATAATAACAATAATAATAATAATAATAATAAATGTAAAACAAAATTAGCAATGCATGCCACCAATCAATGTTTTCAGAACCGGATCGGACGTCGAACCGGACGCCGAACCGGACGCCTTACTGGTTTGGTGGTCGGACCGGTCGGACCGGTCGGACCGGACGGACCGGATTTAACTATATTTTAATTATATTTATATATGTAATTAAATATAAGTAATTTATATATGATTTATACATATATTTTATAGTTATATATAAAACTTAACTATATTTGTATATCCGAAGTACTAATTTATGGTTTAACATCTCGTTTTTACCCACTAAAATAAAAAAAAAATTGAAAACCGGTCGGAACCGGCCCGGTTCGCCAGTCCAACCGCCGACTCGGTTTGAACAGGCCGGTTCAACTCAACCAAAACGAACTACCCCTGACCGGACCGGACCAAGCCCCGATTCGCGGTCGAACCGGTCGGACCGGCCGGTCCGATCCGGTCCTAACAACACTGCCACCAATTCAAACTTTAGAGGTACACGTGATCATCGTTGTTTTCTTGGTTTGTGCGACTAGTTCTATCTCCAATACTTGCATATATGTATACAACTAGAGTTCAAGAGGAGAAAAAGAAAACATAAGAGTTAAGTTGTAGAGTATTTTAGAGTCGGGTTTGATTTCAACAGTTAACGGATTATATTCTGTACTCAAGTCAGTAACATCAAAAAGTAAGTACACCGATCCGTAACTAATTTTTGTTATACGTTTAATTACATGATATACGTGTTATTTATTATAAGTTTGTATGTATTATGTGGAGATGAATCATGTCTAAATACATGTGATATATGTTTATTTATTATGATAAACATGATTATGGAGAAAATACTTATATGTTTACTGGGCTAAGTATTAGTATTGATAGTTTAAAGAGAAGTTAATATATGTAAGGATTTCGGGTGTTGAAATCCCAAGGGGTTCGGCTGTTGAACTCCACATATATATAAAAAGGGGAGTTAAATATATGTAAGGATTTCGAGTGTTGAAATCCCAAGGAGTTCGGGTGTTGAACTCCACATATATAAAGAGATGAGTTAATAATCCTCAAGGGTTAAAAATAAACCCATAAGGAATTCGAGTGTTGGATTCCAAAGAAGTAAAGAGGATTAAATAAATAAAGATTTTGGATATTAAATTCCAATGAATAAAAATATGTTTTCTTGCAAATAAAGGGGTGTACTTACTTAGCGAAAGTTAATAAAAAAATATTTTTAAATGTTTTCAGGAAAAGCACCAATAAATGGTTAAAGCTTCACGAACGAGACTGGACTGACGAAGGAACCCTACTCTCGTTTAATATTTAATATAATAAATATTGTATTAAAAGTTTGTAAAACGTTTATGTTTCTTGTAATGTTTTTTTATATATATTATGAAATGATATGTCACCCCGAGTGACAAATTTTGATGTGAACTGGGACCTAAACTCTGATATATATAGTGAAAGCATAAAAAAATTGGTGTGTTTCAAGTTGGTATCAGAGCACGGTTCGAGAGATTTAAGTATATAAAAGAAATACTTAGACTCGAACCATAAGTGCTGCTGATATTAAAACGAGAGGGTTCAGTCCAGAAACGGTCCAGGGAAGCAGATAAATGGGAAGTTTGTATTGGTGCTTTATGAAAACATATGAGAAAATATGTGTGCACTAAAATTTGTATGTTTGAGATATCATATGGTAGTTAGAAAATTATGATGAGTATAGTATATTGTTTTCATACCTGGCCAGTATGAGGGTTATATGTCATATCATTATGAATTTCCAAAGATCATATTGTATTAAAAACGTCAAAGAGTAAGTGTGGGGATGGAGACTATATATGCATAAAATGATGTGTATGTGTAGTATGTTATAAATGCATATATAGTACTTTTTGGCCTTAGATATATTGTTTGTCTTAACAATAAAGTATGGAGCATTAAGGCCTTATTTAAGTGCTTGCAGTATAGAAATCATTAGAATAAATATAACATGAAATAAATAAATTATTTAGAGAAATATGGCGGATGAAAGAGGGGAGAATGCTATACAAGGCGAGGGAAGTCGTAACACTGAAAAGCATGTAGATGATGCTTCAAAAAGATCAGTGTATTCATCTCGTCTTAATAATAATACAATGTCTGTACCTGAGAAAGTTTGTAGACAGATTGCCATCGAAGTGGGAAAGGCATTTGAAGCCAATATCCCATATCTTCTAGCTGAAATGCAAAATTCTAATGGAATTATGCTAGAAGAAAAATTGAAAAAGAATGAAGTGGCCGTAGAAAAACCTACGAATAATAGGGGAGCGACGTCAATAGCTGAAGTCGAAAAACTTCACTGCACGTATACAGATTTCATGGCATGTAAACCGTTACAGTTTCAGGGTGAAATTGACCCTTTGGTGAGCCAAAGGTAGGTAACAGCCATGGAGACTATTTTTGATACGTGTCATTATGACCCGTGTAATGAAGTGATGTTCGCAACGAACCAGTTCTGTGAAAGAGCTAAAGACTGGTGGGATATGGTGAAGAAGGAGAAGGGGAGAGAAAGAATTAGAAGTATGTCTTGGGAAGAATTCAAACCAATCTTTCTAAAACATTTCAGTCCTCGTGTTGCAATTGATCGTATCACTGAAGAACTTCTTCATATGCGTCACGAGACGGTGGATGAAATCTTTGGAATTTTCTACGATAAAGCAAAGTTTTGTCCATCGCTTTTCACTTCTGAAGAAATGTGGATGACTCGGTTCCATCTGATTCTTAAGACAGAAATTAGAGAATTTATTTCTCCATCAAAATGTGGAAGTCTTGATGAACTTCTTAATTGGGCTCGTGAACGAGAGATGGAACTGAAGAGACAGAAAGAAAGAGACAGGAAGAGAAAGATTGATGTTATGGTTCCTGCAGTACCTGTAAAGAAAGTAAAATTTATAAAGCCTTTAAAGAGTTCAGGCTCAATCAAAGAATACGGTAACTGTCACTTCTGCGGAAAGAGGCATCTTGGGGAATGTCGTTATAAGAACCCAATTTGTTATAATTGTGGGAAACCGGGGCATACCGCACCACAGTGTATGAGCCCTGTAAACTTATGTTATAACTGCTATAAGCCGGGTCACATGAGAAATGATTGCCCAGAGTTGAAAACCAGGGTTGCCAAAGCTGCAGAAGGATCGAGGGCCTTAGAGAACTTGAAACAGTTGGAAGATCCAAAACCACGAGGTAGGGCTTTTCAAATTACTGCTGAAGAAGCAAAGGTTGAACCTGATGTCGTCACAGGTACCTTCCTAGTCAACTCCCTTCCTGCATCTGTTTTATTTGATTCTGGAGCTAGTAGATCCTTTGTATCTATAAAGTTTGCATGCCATAGTTCTTTTGTTAGAAGTAAGCTAGTAAATGTGTTAGAAGTTAACATTGCTAGTGATAAAAGTTTCGCCATATCCGAAATATGTCGAAACTGTAAAGTAAATATTCAAAAATATGATATCGACTTAATTCCAATAGAGTTAAGGGAATTTGATGTGATTATTGGGATGGATTGGTTGTCCCAGCATCACGCGTCAATACACTGCAATCGAAAGATTGTTCAATTTATGTCACCAATGGGAGAACAAATCTGGATTTACGGAGAAAGAAAGAGCAACATAATTGTATGTTCAATGGCTAATTGTATGTTCAATGGCGAAAGCCAACAGTTACATACGACATGGACATCAAGCATTTCTAGCCTACGTGGCTGATAAAGAAACGAAAGAAAGGAAACTTGATGAAGTCCTTGTAGTTAAAGAATTCCCAGACGTTTTTCCTGATGAGCTTCCCAGTATTCCAACAACAAGGGAAATCGAATTCAAAATCGATTTAGTTCCTGGAGCTAAACCTGTTGCTAAATCGCCATATCGACTAGCACCAAATGAGATGAAGGAATTGATGTCTCAACTTCAAGATTTGTTGGATAAAGGTTTTATCGCCCAAGTGTTTCACCTTGGGGCGCGCCTATATTGTTTGTTAAAAAGAAGGACGGTAGCATGCGGATGTGCATCGATTATCGTGAATTGAATAAGCTGACCATCAAGAATAGGTACCCTTTGCCTAGAATTGATAATCTTTTTGACTAACTACAAGGCGCTAGCTGGTTCTCAAAGATCGATTTAAGGTCAGTTTATCATCAAGTTAAGGTACGAGAAGAAGATGTACCTAAGACAGCTTTTCGTACTCGTTATGGGCACTATGAATTGTTGTGATGCCATTTGGTTAACAAATGCTCCAGCGGTTTTTATGGACCTTATGAATCGAGTATGTAAACCTATACTTGATCGTTCCGTCATCGTTTTTATCGATGATATTCTTATCTATTCACGAACCGAAAAATATCATGCTCAGCATCTTTGTGAGGTTCTCAATGTGCTAAGAAAAGAAAAGTTATATGCAAAATTTTCTAAATATGCATTCTGGCTTCGAGAAGTCCAATTTTTAGGTCATGTGGTGAATGAGAAGGGTATTTTGGTGGATCCCTCCAAAATAGAGACTATTATGAAATGGACACCTCCTAATACCCCAACTGAAATCAGAAGCTTTCTGGGTTTAGCCGGCTATTATCGGCGTTTTATTCAGGATTTCTCAAAGATAGCTTCCCCGTTGACAAAGCTAACTCGAAAGAATTCAAAATTTGACTGGAATCCAGAACAAGAAAAAGCGTTCCAACTTTTGAAAGAAAAGTTAACTAAAGCTCCTGTTCTGGCACTACCAGAAGGAACTGAAGATTTCATAGTTTATTCTGATGCCTCACGTGTTGGATTGGGTTGTGTGCTTATGCAAAGAGGAAAGGTAATAGCTTATGCTTCACGTCAATTGAAGTCACATGAAGCAAATTACCCAACCCATGATCTTGAATTGGCAGCCGTCGTATTTGCATTAAAGATCTGGAGGCATTACTTGTATGGAACGAAGTGCACTATCTATACTGATCATAAAAGTCTGAAATATTTATTTGACCAAAAGGAATTGAATATGAGACAACGACGATGGTTAGAACTAGTCAAGGATTATGACTGTGAAATACTTTATCATCCGGGTAAAGCTAATGTTGTAGCCGGAAGGAGAATTACGCTCCAATTAAAGTAAAGTCATATAAACTGATTGTGAATTCAGACTTGTTTGATCAAGTTAAAGTTGCACAAGTGGAGGCACTGAAGGAGGAAAATTTGAAGCGTGAAAGAGTTATTGGTCAAATTCAATATTTTAAAGAAAATGATAAAGGAATTAAAGTTCGTTTTGGACGAATTTGGTTTCCTCAAATTTGTAATGTCAAAACAATGATTCTTGATGAAGCGCACAAGTCGAAGTACTCAATTCATCCCGGTGCAACCAAGATGTATAATGATTTGAAGAAACAGTATTGGTGGCCTGAAATGAAAAGAGATATTGCTAAATATGTGAAAAAATGCTTGACTTGCTTACAAGTCAAAGCTGAACACCAGAAACCATACGGGAAGATACAACCACTAGAAATTCCATTATGGAAGTGGGAGCATATTACGATGGATCTGGTAACGAAACTTCCAAAAACTGCAAAAGGATATGACACGATATGGGTAATTGTCGACCGTTAAACAAAAAGTGCTCACTTTATACCCATTCGTGAAAACTATTTGTCTGAACGAATGGCAGAAGTATATGTTAACGAGGTAGTGTCAAGGCATGGTGTGCCATTGTCTATTGTATCTGACAGAGACACACGTTTTACCTCAAGATTCTGGAGGAAATTTCAAGAAGGAATGGGCACCAAATTATTAATCAGCACAACGTATCACCCCCAGACCGATGGGCAAAGCGAGAGAACGATTCAAACTCTCGAAGATATGCTACGTGTATGTATTATTGATTTTGGTGGTAGTTGGGACAAATATTTGCCCCTAGCAGAGTTCTCTTATAATAATAGTTATCATTCGAGTATTGGAATGCCCCCGTTCGAAATGTTGTATGGCAGAAAGTACCGCACTCCTGTATGTTGGGGAGAAGTTGGCCAAAGAGAACTTGCTAATAAAGAAGTAGTGGAGGCGACAAATGAAAAGATTGATCAAATCAGAGTGCATTTAAAAGCGGCTCAAGATCGACAAAAGTCGTATGCTGATAAACGAAGACGCCCGATTGAATTTCAGGTGGGAGACTATGTTATGTTAAAGGTCTCTCCATGGAAAAGTATGATTCGTTTTCGTAAACGTGGCAAGTTAAGTCCACGGTTTATTGGTCCGTTCAAAATTATTGCTCGTGTGGGGCAGGTGGCGTATCGTTTGGAATTACCTGACGAATTAAACGGAATCCATAACAGATTTCACGTGTCATATTTACGAAAATGCTTAGCTGATGAAACGACGTATGTGCCGTTAAATGAAATAGAAGTTGATGAAAAGCTTCACTACATAGAAAAGCCAGTGGCGATTCTTGATCGTAAAGTTAAGCAACTACGAAATAAAGAAATAAATTAAGTGAAAGTGCAGTGGAAGCATAGACGTGGTTCTGATACCACATGGGAAGCCGAAAATGAAATGAGAAAGTATTACCCCGAATTATTCGAGGTATAAATAGGTTTCGGGGACGAAACCTAAATAAGTGGGGGTGAGTTGTAACATCCCGTTTTATAGATAAAAATAAAATATTTGAAATATACATTTTGAATATTGTCAAACGAGTTAGTTTTGAGTCAAATTATTATTGAGTTGTATGACGTTTTAATTAGTCTTGACGTTATCAAATAATAATAATAATAATAATAAAAATAATAAAATAATAATAATAATTATAGTAAATGACTTAATATGGAAGGTTTGTGGTGGTGAATGCCATGTTTAATATAATAATAATAATAAGATAATATTATTAAAAAAATTGTAAGGATAACCTTTGAAATGACGGCTAAAATAAAATAATAATAATAATAATAATAACAATAAATGTAAAACAAAGTTAGCAATGCATGCCACCAATTCAAACTTTGGAGGTACACGTGATCATCGTTGTTTTCTTGGTTTGTGCGACTAGTTCTATCTCCACTACTTGCATATATGTATACAACTAGAGTTGAAGAGGAGAAAAAGAAAACATAAGAGTTAAGTTGTAGAGTATTTTAGAGTCGGGTTTGATTCCAACAGTTAACGGATTATATTCTGTACTCAAGTCAGTAACATCAAAAAGTAAGTACACCGATCCGTAACTAATTTTTGTTATATGTTTAATTACATGATATACGTGTTATTTATTATAAGTTTGTATGTATTATGTGGAGATGAATCATGTCTAAATACACGTGATATATGTTTATTTATTATGATAAACATGATTATGGAGAAATACTTATATGTTTACTGGTCTAAGTATTAGTATTGATATTTAAAGAGAAGTTAATATATGTAAGGATTTCGGGTGTTGAAATCCCAAGGGGTTCGGGTGTTGAACTCCACATATATATAAAAAGGGGAGTTAAATATATGTAAGGATTTCGAGTGTTGAAATCCCAAGGAGTTCGGGTGTTGAACTCCACATATATAAAGAGATGAGTTAATAATCCTCAAGGGTTAAAAATAAACCCATAAGGAATTCGGGTGTTGGATTCCAAAGAAGTAAAGAGGATTAAATAAATAAAGATTTTGGATATTAAATTCCAATGAATATATGTTTTCTTGCAAATAAAGGGGTGTACTTACTTAGCGAAAGCTAATAAAAAAATATTTTTAAATGTTTTCAGGAAAAGCACCAATAAATGGTTAAAGCTTTACGGACGAGACTGGACTGACGAAGGAACCCTACTCTCGTTTAATATTTAATATTAATTTGTATTAAAAGTTTATAAAACGTTTATGTTTCTTGTAATGTTTTTTTTATATATATTATGAAATGATATGTCACCCCGAGTGACAAGTTTTGATGTGAACTGGGACCTAAACTCTGATATATATAGTGAAAGCATAAAAAAAAATTTGGTGTGTTTCAGTTCTACCAAAAAGAGATGACAGAAAATGTAATGGATCATCTTGGGTTGTAACTTTACAATGCCAGCCTTACTATTGGGGGAAGTTGTTCCACAGGATAAGGATAATACCATCCTTATCATCAACAAACTCGAATACGTATAGAAGAGATGTCGTGTTAAGAATACCTTGGCACGATCGAAACCTTCACAGATAAGAAAGTGACTGAGTTAACTTTACAAATCACATACATCCCCTTTTATCATCATAAGGGAAGATCAACACCTTTTTATCTGGCTAAAGCTATACGCAACTGTAAAAAGCTGAAAGATTTTGTACCAGATTTGGAAAAGGAAACCACTTTGAAACCAAGGTAATTTGGAGAGACTCATAAATATGAACCTTCCCAGAATGGAAGGGGTAGAATCATAAAAGGGTCTTCAAGTATTGAGCTCCCATTATAAATATAAGATCACATAATAGCTATGGGTATCCCATTTGCCTGTGAATTCACCCACATTTGGCATCTCATTTCTTCTCCCTCCAGAACACTAGTTCTTTCTCCTCCTTCATCCATCTCTGTTGGATTAACTATCTTCAATCCTTCATCATTATACTTGCCTATTCATTTGTCGTGCATACATTTTATGATTGATCATGTTATACTTGGTACTAACTTGAGCGTCCGGGTGCCCTCGGGGTTAAACCCCCCAGGCCCTCTAACGTAGATCTTTTTTATGGTTACAACAAGGTTTCAAGCTCGGGAAGGAATCACGGAGGCTAAGTTCAACCATACCTGACGGCTGACGATGACGCCTGACCCAGAATTAGATGTAGCAACAATAAGAGTTATATAAATATCTCAAATTAATTTTAGTCATGATAAAAATGATCTTGAGTTTAAAAGAGATTTGAAACTATGTTAAAAAGATATGTTAGAATGAGATTTCGAGGTTAAAAATGGGTAAATATGAATCCTCCAAGGTTTAAAAAAATAAAGGTAAAAATATGATCCCTCAAATGTTTTAGAGAAATGAGTAAATATGATATTTCATATGTTTGTAAGAGTATATACGGAATTCCTACTAAATATTATTATGGTTATTAACTTTAAAAAAATTAGCTTTTTCTCACAAAACATCTTCAACTTTATATATCACTTATATCTAATATGTATAACACACCAATCTATACTAATAAATCGAAATATTTTGAAGCTACATGATATTTTTCTAGGCAGTTCATCTTATCGTCACCTAAGCTCTGTTCATGTGTTCTCACTAGAATAAAACTTATATATGGTAGATCCATATTTACTAAAAAAATTGTTATAATTAATTGTTGAATTCTTATTTTTAAAAATATAATTGAGATGAAAATAGTTGCAAACGTTTTTTTAATTATTTTTAATAATTAAATCATATGATCTCATAATATTGAAATCAAAATTCGTTCACACACTCTATACATTTTTATTCAAATTTTTGAAAAATTAATTTTTATTTTATTCATTTATCTATTTATTAAAATTACATTTTACTCCAATTGTTCGTTTTATATCATCATTGACAAGACGTTCTAAATTAATTATAAAATAAATTTAAATATGAATATATAATTCTTCATACTATTATAATTATATAATTAATATAAAAAAGTTAAAGTCATGCAATATATACAAATAAGTATATATTATTCTTATAAATAATAATTATCGTTTTTCTGTATATTATTATTTATAACTTTAATATGTTTATTATATATAATAATTTCATTGATTTATAAACGTCTAACCTATAAATATAATAATATATTAAATTATATACATATGTAAAATTTATTATATATATTTTTTCAATTCTATGTGACACAGGTATTTTACATATTTAGCATGGTTATTAATATAATCCTATCAAACTATATAGATTGTTATTAGGTTCGTTCTAAAAAAATTATTTTTTGTTTCTTTAGAGCTTTCACTGTGTTTCATTATCAGTTGTCTCTCACGTTTCGCCACGAATATCTTCACTTCGTATCGCACCATCTCCGGCGACCGTCAATATCTCCGATCGTCGGAGATCTCACAACTCCCCCCTTATATACACAAGTATGTTCAACACCTTCATTACGTTCACTCGCTAATTACAGATCACGTATTTCTAAAACCCTAGCACATTTGAAGTTCGATTGGATCTTCTTATCGAGATTCTGCAAAATTTAGCTCAATTTTTTTGTTTATGATGTGATCAATGCGTTAGATTTGGGAACATTTAAGTTACTCGCTGTAATTTCAATCAAAGCAATCACAATTGCACATTCTGGGGCTCACCTTCGCATTGTATCCAAAAGGGGAAAAGTGTTGGTTTAATCAACTGGTTATGCCTTTTAGAATGTAATAAATGTGTTACTAGCACTAAATATTTCGAATGCTTATGCTCTGGGTTTAATGTGAGAAAGTATGATCCAACTTTTTCTTTGTTAAAGTTTGTAGAGTGTAGGCACAGTCCTATGTTGTGATTAGGAGTTAGGTTTAGCATTGAAGTATGTTGGGTCTCTATCATTCGTAATTAAGTAGAATTGGGTAATTAAGTTAGGTAGGTTCATCATATATACATGGATACTTTTTTGTTTTGGAGTTAGCCTTAAAATACCACGAGTATATATCATGCTTAATGATAGGGCTTTTCTGTATAATCTCAAACAACGTCAGCATAATTAACTGGTAATGGAAACAGTATATTGTATCTGTAGATGTGCATGCCTACACTTTCTTGGGTTTTCAGCAGTTGATCCCATGGGACCTTAATTTTGTTCCATAGGATACTTGTCCTAGACATTTAATCAAGTGTATGGTGCTTACTCATTCAATAAGGCAAATGAGGTAGGTTTCTTCTGCTACCGAAGCACCTTGTATTACAAGATTATTACTCCTGCCTATCAGTTTCCTGGTTTATTCTTACTTTTTTCTGGGTGTGGTGATTGTTTGAGGTCTTAATATTTTGCTTGCCAGAGAATTAGACTTCCTATGAAATAAGTGCTATACTTGGTGTCTTGCTCTTAAAAGTCGTGCTAGGAAAACATATCAGGGTGATGAAGGCACGCTTCATGTAGTTCTAGGCCAAATTAGGAGGTTTATATGTAAAAACAACCTATGCGATGAGAGACATGCATTTTTGGGTTGTATATAAAGCTTATTTGGTTGTACATAGAAGAGCGCCTCACGTACGCAATGCGCTCGTCTCGTGTCTCGTCTTTTGGGACTAAAACGCCTCGGATCGCCTCACGCTATTTAAATCAATTGTGGTGTTACAAGCTCAGATAATCAGAGTTCAAGATTTGGTTTTATAACCATGTACTTTGATATCATTGAGATTCTTTAGAGTTTAGTTTAGAAGAATGTGAAATGTGCTTAACTTAATTGTACAAAAGGGACATCGAAAGTTCATGCAGAGTCTCGACAAAAGAAACACAGAATAGGGATGTGTTATCTCTATTGAGCAGAAAAATCATTTATCAAGTGTTGGGAAAGTGTAGTCTTCACTTATAACTTTTTTCTTTTGACTTGTATCTGAATATATAGAGATATATTAGCAGCCAAAAATTTATGAAAGCATAAATGCAGAAGTTTTTATGCTATACCACTGTTAACATTTTAAGATCAATTCTTGATGCTCTCTATCTTTTCATCCAAATGTATCTAAAGTTTTCACATGCTACAGGTGGATTTCAATTTCATTTCACCTGCTACAAGTGGATTTTATTTCATGTCACTTTGTTGGTACACGATGATTCAATGGATGAGTTGGTTTATTTTAGGAGAAGCTTTCACATGTTTCTTCTCATTTTAAACTTTTGGATTCCATAAAACCATGAGATCGGGTTCCCCAAAATCAGTGTCTACATATCCAAAGACGGTTCTGCCAATTGCAGCTTCAGTGGGGGGCCTTGCCATATTCTTAATTATTGCCTCATTGTTTTTGGTTTATCAACCAATTGGAACTAAAGTTAATGGGTCTTTCTATAATGTACATCAAGCTCCTAAAATCGGGATGTTATCTTCTGAAAATGAAACAAATATATTTGATAACCAGGTATATGATACAGACATTAAAAGAAAGATTGTGGATTCAAGTACCAACAAGACTGTTGATTCAGGTACCAACACGAATGTTGATTTAGATACAAATAAGACAATGGATTTAGATTTCAGTGAGACTATTGATTTGAATACCAACAAGACTGTTGAAAAAGATACCAACAAGACCATTGATTTAGGTACCAGCAAGACTGCTGATTCAGGCGCCAAGAAGATTGTTGATTCAGGTACCTAGCTTACTTTCCATTTATTTGTAAAATGTATTACTGTTCCTTGGTGCCAGCCCTTTATTTACTTTTGTGCATACTGTGACCATTGGTTTTTTACATCTTTTATCTTATTCTTTGTGGAAGTGATTCTATGCAGTCATCATTTACTTTTGCCGCATTTGTGAATCGCATATATCTGCGTCACGGAACTTGAAAGACGAAATAATATAATGGACATAGGACATAATGTGTGATCATCTAAGTTGTCAATATGTATGCTCTACATTAATATTTCTCTGTCTAGGTTACATTGTGGTACACATTGTGGTAAATAGAGGCAGTAAAGTGCCAGAAAGTATGTGTGATTGGTCACAATTAGAGGGGGCAAAATGAGCAGGTCTGTTGAATTGAGTAGCAGGTCAAAACGGGCACCTATGGTTATTAGTTGAAACAGGTTGGGTTGACCATATACGCTTTTTTTGTTAAGCTTCATTTATGTTTCAAAATAACTAGTATGCCAAGAACGTTCTGTTGATGCTACAATGGTCTAGTTCTTTGATAAAAAAGATTTTGGAGGTTTTATGATTTAAAAATGCAGTTTCGGTGACTTTTAGCCTGTTTAGTCTTTTTCATGTAACTAATTTTTTTATACCCTCTGGACCCAATTGCTATATTATTCTGAAATCATATTTTTATGCTTGAATTCGTAGGGTGTGATTTGTATCATGGGAAATGGGTACATGATCCAGCTGGACCATTATACTCAAACAACTCATGCCCTGTGTTGTCACAGATGCAGAACTGCCAAGGAAATGGTAGGCCTGATAAGGACTATGAGAATTATCGATGGAAACCTACAAAATGTCAACTCCCTAGATTTGAACAGAAAAAGTTTTTGGAATTGATGAGAGGAAAAACATTAGCTTTCATAGGTGACTCGGTTGCCCGAAATCAGATGGAGTCATTGTTATGCATACTTTGGCAGGCAAGGATTCCATCTCCATTTTGTTTTATATATGCACTTGATTTTTAGGAGTGGTGGGAATTAAATATTTATAAACAGTAGAAGTTAGACTAAATTTGTGGGTCAACCAACCTGGTATGGCCCTGTTTTTACCTGTACTGACTATGACCCTTTCAACCCATTACACTTCTTTCCCATCCTGCAAATGCTTATTTTACATCAAAAAGAGAACTCTGCATGTTATTGGTTTGACTTGGATTGATCATTATAAGGCCTTCTTTTCTCAATTTCATGATGTTCCACACCTCTCCTGATGTGTGCTTTAACAGTGATACAACCAATATGGAACTTGCTAGAATCCACCCATGCCTTGCTTACTACTTCCCAAAATACTAGTTCCCCCTCTCCAAAAAGGAGGCTTAGTGGACTTAAAGGACAAGCAAACTAATTTGCAACTTCATAGTTCATATCCTATGTTTTAAAACAATGTCGCATTTGACTGGGCATGTACTTCAATTAAACTATCAGTTCTTAACAAAATATAAAAAAGCACTCTTTAATATTGCCCACCAGAGAAATCTTCTTGATTTAAATCAATTTTTGTAATTATTTTGTAATTATGTTTAATCCTTATGAAGAAGATAAACATCCTTTATACACTTTGAAGCTTAAAAAGTTACATTTTACTTTGGTCATGCGCATTTATACTATCCACAAATATTTTAACTTCATTAATGATAATATACAGTGGCAATGTTGGCTTCAGAACTATGATAGGGATACATATAACATGTTAATATTGAGTTTACAAAGCATTGGGTTTGAGCCAATAATCAAAAGGTGTCCTATTTTCTTGCTCTTTCTTTGTTTCTTTCATATTTCTGCTCTTTGACTATAGTAGTAGCATAAAGGAATTTTGCTGCCTGATTATTTTAGATATTTGATTTGAATGTGTTTATTGATATATTCTCATCAAGCATTATGAAATAAAAATAGACCTGCCATGTTCATCGTCAACAGCTGAACGTAGAGCTCACCATTTGGATCCATTTATAAGCATGTTTGATCTTGATCAAACGGGTTAACTCAAGAGAATTACCAGAAAAGGGAAACGGGTTGAAAGTCACACAGTATATTTTTAATGTGCACAGCCTCCTGAATCATTATATTTAAAGATTCAGATTGTCTTTGTAAATTTATACTTAAACAGTGGACCCAAAACTGTTTACGAGTCAACCCAATCGATCTAGCCCAAATGGTCCATTTCAACTTAATCTGTTTTGATTTGTTGCCCAACCCACTCATTTTTCTACCAATAGTTAAAATCTTTAAAGTTAATTTATGCAACTGCTAAAAATTCTCCATTTGTAAAATTACAGGCTGAAGTTCCGGTAAACCGTGGGAATAAAAGAATGCAACGGTATTATTTCCGGTCAACGTCCACAACAGTGATACGGATATGGTCATCATGGCTTGTTCATAAAACAACTGAGAAATTTGATTTTGCACCCGAGGGTGTAGACAAGCTTCATCTTGATCTTCCGGATGAAACTTTTATGGATGTGCTTCCAAGCGTTGATGTTCTTGTGCTTTCCTCGGGTCACTGGTTTGCAAAACGATCGGTTTACATTTTAAATAACGAGATCGTGGGTGGACAGTTATGGTGGCCTGATAACTCCCGAAAGAAGAAAACTGATAGCACTGAAGCATTTGAGATATCTGTAGCAACCATTATGTCTTCACTTGTAACCAACCCAGACTACAAAGGTTTGACTGTGGTCCGCTCGTATTCACCCGATCACTATGAAGGTGGAGCCTGGAATACGGGCGGGTCATGTACAGGGAAGGTAATAATGAAAAACTTAGAGAAGAGCAGTTGGTCATATCATTATTTTGGTTATCAAATTTTACACAAGTATTTTTAAAACCATGGACAAAAAGTGTTCCTGGAGTTGTTTTGATCTGTACCAAATAATTACATGGTTATGAGTATGACCTCAACCCATCTTGACTCGTAACCTTAAATTTGATAAAATTGACGGGTTGGGTAATGGGTCAAAATAGATTTTGATGGTACGGGTCAAGTCCAAAATCTTTTAAATTAATTAGCGTGCCAAATTTAATTATAAAAATGGTATTATTTCTATACTACTCTAAAAGCAATATTTATGAGGTTTTATACATGTAAAGTACAATTTCATGGTGACCATTATGTTTGACTCATTTTTTTTAAGCTAATGTCTTTGATCATGCATTTGACCTGTTAGAGAAAATGTATAAACGGAATCGACCCAATGATAAATAATTGGGCCCAGATTGCTACTTTTATACAAAGCTAAATACATCAAAAATACAGATTTCTTAGCCCATAAAACTTGTTTATTCTTAATTTAGGAAATCAAAATACATGCAATTATGATAATATAGACATATTTTCTAATTTGATTTTGTGCATAAATCCGGTTTCCTTCATCTGCCGTGTAAAAGCTTATTAGTTAATATCTTTAACAGGTGAAACCTGCAACGGATGGCGAGTTACTTGAGAGTGGTTTCACAAACACAATGCATGACAAACAAGTCTCAGGGTTCACACGTGGCATAAAGAAAAAGATCAACAAATCACGGGTGGCATTCATGGATATCACAAAACCTTTCTCGTATAGGCACGATGGTCATCCGGGCCCTTACCGTAGTCCTGACCCGAACAAGATCACAAAAAGGAGTGCGGATGGGCGGCCCCCACCACAGGATTGTTTGCATTGGTGTATGCCAGGCCCAATTGATACATGGAATGAGTTTTTGCTGGAAACTATAAGAAGAGACTTTGAGACTCATCATTCATGAGGTTACCGCATTTTTACTAAATAGCATAATATACAATTATACACTAGTTGTACCATGTTGAAATCAGCTGCTAATATAGGGGCTTATAATTTTATACATCATGATATCTCACTTCCTTCATAAGTTTCATACGTGTTTCAATCGCTTAAAAATTATAATATTTTGATTGGCCTAACATTTTTTGTGGCATTCATGTGTATTGTACATAGACTGTGTGTATCGCGGGGCATGTCGCATATAACACCAGAGCCAACGTAAAGTGGCATGTCACACGTGTCTAGAGTGATGTTTCTTTCTCATGCGTTGGTATAAATGTTACTCGAGCAACATAACACGAGGTCAAAAAAATCATACGCATAAAATGTTTGAATTATTACATATGAAAAAAGTTATGTATTTCAATTAAATAAATTTTGAAAGTACATTTTATGATACTGATCCTGTAATCAGAGCGTTAACAACTATTAACTAACTCCTTATTTGTTTTGTTTAAATTTGATTGTTTTTATCATAATAACATTTAGTCATAAGCTATAACATTAACTATAACTTTAGTTATAAGTAAAGGTCACCCCCCTACTCCCCCTCAACTTTAGGTTTTGACACTTTCACCACTTTTATAAAATGTTAATTTAACCTCTTAGGCTTCTAAAGTTTTAGGTTTACCCCGGTACAATATAAATTTAAGTACGTCTACCTTTGGACGTAACCAGAAATGACAGATCAAATATAAATTGTTTATGTGCTTAACTTTATATACTTTTTTTTACTATCTACATTTCGACATACATCTACCCACCAGCCTTTAACCCCCCCCCCCCCCCCACCACCCAACAACTTTATATTTTGACACTTTCACCATCAACTCCTTTTAAAACTTTATAAAATGTCACTTTGAACTCCTCTCAAGTTTCTAAAGTTTCGGGTACTGTATAAATTCGAGTATGTCTGCATGTAATAAGAAATGGCGGGTCAAATATAAAATATTACATATTTAACTTTATATACGCTTTTACACCGTCTGCATTCTAACATACGTCTACGTTTTGACTAGTTTGTTCGGAGATTAATTGGGTCAAATATAAAATGTTTTTGTGTTTATTTTTATGTATGCTTAGGGTTGGTCTGCGTTTCGACGCAAGTTTTGTTTGAAAACGTGTTGGGCCAAATGTAACACGTTTTGACGTAAGTTTAATTCGGAAGCAAGTCCGCGTGATTGTAAGTCTATGTTTCGACATAATTTTTCTTGGGAAAAAGTCGGATCAAATATGATATGTTTTCATTCAACGGTTTAAATTCGAGTCACTCTAATTACTACTTACTGACGTAAATTTAATTTGGAAACAAGTCGGCTCTATTGTAATCTACACGCATCACTCTGCGTTTGATGCTGCGGCAACGTAGACGGGTAAAATACCTTGTTTCTAACATAGTTAGAAAAAATCTTCCAATAAGTCATAAGTTATATATCAGTTTTGTAACATTTGTTCACTTCCTAGTTCCTATTAAGCAAAGCCTCCTACAATCATAACTCACTCTAATAATATACGCATGAGATCTTGATAGACCATTTTCAAGATAAAGAAGATCCAATATTAGGTCATCGTTTTATTTCTCTCTCCTTTAAATACAGGAACACGAAATACAAAAACAGGAAAACAACTGAAGTAAGCGTGCAAGTTAAACACAATAGAATAAAAAAGTATAACAAGGTTTTGTATGTATTTGTATATCTCATAAATCAAGTCAACTTGGACAAAAAATAACTCTAACATGTGATTATGCCTTGTTAAACGAAACATGTGTAACAAAGGACAATAAAGTGTTAAAGCGCGTGGCAGACAATCCGTTGGTTAGAATATCTACAATCTGAACTGCGGTTGGAACATAGCAAACTCTAAGGCTTCATATGAAATGTAGATCAATCTCGAGATGTTTTGTACACTAATGAAACATTGAATTGACTTTAGATAAGTAACACAAATGTCGTCACTCTATAATGTAGGTGGACTGGTAAGACATACGTAACAAATAACAAATTAAGTACGAAAGTGATCCAAAGAAGCTCAACAGTTGTGTGTACAAGTATTGAGGATTTGTGACCCGTTTAATAAATTTGATTTATTGTAGCAGAAATAGTTCAAATCACAGAACCATCTCCGGAAAAGATATCCCCTTAACATTTTAACAAGAGTCGGATATAAGTATACACGGAAACTCAAAAGAAGAAAAAAGAGAAGATAAATTAAATTAAATATTATGTTGGTGTTTGAGTAACCTATGGATTTATCAAAGCAAAACATCCACCCGGAAACAAAACATTATATCCCAAGAAAATAAACAAAAAGATGGCAGTGGTCTGGTTGAATTTACTTAATCCAAACTATGCACACTCTAATATCTATCCAGCCCATCCTGATAAAATTGACAATTTTGCATCTCACATTTGACTTTGACCCAAAAACAATTAGACTTTAACAAGTCAATGCTAAACTCAATTTCTCAGCCTTCCAACCTCTGTTAATCTTTCAATAAATTCTTCCACTTTTCTTCTGAGTTCATCATCCAACTCCAATTCCGCCTCGGGTTCATTGACCGATAAGTCACAATCATTCGGCACTTGGTCAACGTCCACATTGATAGTGGTACTCTCTTGAAGCAAGACAGTCTGATTAGTGGTTTCATTCTTCTCATTAGCAGCAGTAAGCAATGCCGGTGGCGGTAGAGGTTGAAGAATCACAGTGGCATTGTTTTCTTGATCAGAACTTGAGGTGGGTTCCAAGCTAACAAGAATGAGAATGAATATTACTAAATTGCAGATGAGAAAGATGATGTGTGGATTTGAAGCACTAACTGTGATCAATTCAATCATGGTATTTGATTTGTGTTGTGGGTTGGTGTAATTTGAAGCAGATGAAGGAGAATTTATATATAAGGAGGAAGAAGAATGTGCTGTGTAAGCTTTTGGATGATTGAGGTGTGGTGTGAAAGCTAATGAGAGTTGACTTCAAAAATAATTAAAATGATTTTGTTTTCAAGCAACCACCAACTAATTTACAAAATTACTTTAAATTATTTGGTTGCATGATTGGCCAAATCATAAGACTTTTTACCCAGCAAAATGATTGTTAGTGTCGGTAATATCTATACGACCTTCAAACTCAAAAGGTCGTTTAAAATTCAAGGAGCATAAGATTTGACATAACCTTCAAACAATCGTTTCACCTTATGCTCAAATGGTCGTTTAAAATACAGGGATGCATGAGATTTGACCCCACCTGCAAATGGTTGTTTGAAAACATGCTCAACGGTCATTTAGCCTATAAATGATCCTTTTACGTGTTTTCAAATGACCAGATGATGTGAGATTAGATTGAGGGTGACATGAGTAAAGTTGTCCTCTTTTATGAAATAAAGCTAGATTTTTTTATTGAGCAGCATATGTTTTCATTATTGGCAAGGCTTCTAGCCACATTGAAATGAATCATACAATGAATCGTCATCTACATATTCAACCAACAACCACTAGCATAATCTAGTGGCAAATCAAACAAACAAACAAACAAACAAACCCAGTATATCTCACTCAATAAGCAGGGTCTGGGGAGGGTAGGTGTAGGCGAGTCTTTCCTCTATCTTGTTAGGTAGAGAGACCGCTTCCAAAGAGACCCCCGACTCGATAGCAAAAGCAATAACACTAGCAAGACATCATAAAATAGCAAAAGCAATAACACTAGCAAGACATCATAAAATAAATCATACAACACATAGCATACAGAATATAAAAATATAACAGCTAAAGAATTAGAGAAAGAAAAAGCATACATCAGAGGGGCAGGTAGAATCACCGATAAAGAGCAGATGTGGACTACGTACACATCAGGCCCCGCAACAAGACTTCAAATGCCCTTCCTGCCTATAGGTCCCACTAAAAGTCCTTAATTTTAATTCTATGCCTCCACTCACTCCTATCCTCGATCATGTGCTCAGAGAGGTGCAAGTGTATCATATCTCGCCTAATTACCTCATCCCAAGTCAACCTAGGTCTTCCTCTACTCCTCCTACCCTCTAAGATGATATTCTCTACTGCTCTAACTGGTGCCGCCATTGGTCTCCTCTTGACATGCCCAAACCATCTTAATCTTCCCTCTCGTATTTTATCTGCGATACAAGCCACTTCTAGCTTCTGTCGAAACACTTCGTTTCTTATCCGATCCAGTCTTGTGTGACCACACATCCACCTCAGCATTCGCATTTCCGCTACCTCTATTTGTTTCTCGTGCGATTTCTTTATGGCACAGCAGTCTGTTCCATATAACATAGCTAGGCGTACTGTCACTAGGTATAGTTTTCCCTTTAGTTTTGCTGGAAACCTCTTATCACATAGGATCCCTGATACTGCTCTCCACTTGCACCATCATGCTTGAACACGGTGCGCTACATCGCTGTGTATCTCTCCGTCCTCCTGCAGGTACGAGCCAGGTATTTGAACCTAGACGTTTGTGGGACTGCCATACCCTAAATACTGATTTGAGTGTCCTCTTCCGCCTCACCACTAAAGTTACAATGCATGTATTCTGTCTTAGAGCGACTTATCCTTAAACCTTTACGCTCTAGTCTGCTCTCCACTGTTCTAGCCTATCGTTAAGCAGCATTTTAGATTCCGATATTAAGACAATATCATCCGCAAAGAGCATGCACCACGGAACTGGCTGTTGTATAGACTTGGTCATTTCATCCAACACTACTGTGAAGAGAAATGGGCTCAGTGCCTATCCTTGGTGGAGTCCCACTTCCACTGTGAATGAGTCTGTGTCTCCGATCGGTGCTCGCACACACGTTTTTGCCCCATCATACATATCCTTGATTATTTTGATATACCTCTCTGGTACCCTTCTAAGTCGTAGACTTTCCCAAATTAGTTGACGCGGAATACTGTCATAGGCCTTTTCTAGGTCGATAAATACCATATGGAGGTCCCTTTTCTTTTCTCTATATTTCTCCATTATCCTCCTTATGGCGTGTATGGCTTTTGTTGTAGAGCGTCCTGACATAAATCCAAATTGGTTTAACGCTATCTGAGTTTCCCGTCTAATTCTCGTGTCAATAACTCTTTTCCAAAATTTCATCGTGTGACTCAATAGCTTTATTCCCCTGTAGTTTTCGCAACTTTGAACATCTCCTTTTTTCTTATATACGGAGACTATGACACTGGTTCTCCACTGGTCTGGCATCTTCCCTGTCGTAAAGATAGTGTTGAATAAATCTGTTAACCATTGGAGCCTCTCATCTCCCAGGCATTTCCACACTTCAATCGTTATGTTGTCTGGCCCCACCGCTTTAGCCCTTCCCATTTTCTTCATAGCTCTCGTAACTTCGTCTATTGTGATGCTTCTACAATAGCAATTGTTTTGTTGTGTTGTTTGGGTTGTGTTATCTATCTCAGTTTGTTGATTTGGGTTCCTTCTGTTGTAAAGGTTATCGAAGTAAGTTTTCCAACTCCCCTTGATGTCTTTCTCGTTCACCAAAACTTTTCCATCCGCAGCCTTTATAAACTTCACCATTCTCAAGTCTTGTCTTCTACTTTCTCTTGCCTTGACTAACTTAAACATGTCATGCTCTCCTTCTTTCGTCTCTAGTCGTTTATACATCATCTCATACGCCGCGTTCTTTGCCTCTGACACCGATTTTTTCGCATCTCTCTTAGCCTCCTTGTATTTATCTTTTAGCTCTGGGCGTTCTTCCTCATTGTTACAGCGTATAAGCTCTCTAAAACTTTATTGTTTAATTCTTATCTTCTCCTGTACATTTTCGTTCCACCACCAAGATTCCTTATGGTCGACTGTCCTCTTTGTTGTAACTCCAAACGTTTCTTTAGCTGCTTGGATGAGCGTAGTTGCCATGGCCTCTCACTTTTGGTTTGCGTCTTCCTGTGGTCCAGTTGTCACACCCCGCTTGTAGCGGAAACACGAGGATGCGACGGACGGGATCGTCATAACACTTGGTATAATTACAGAGACATATTACATGCAAATCCTCGTGTCATGACGTCGCCCGACACAATGGTGACTTGTGTCGTGGTTAGTCAGTTCCACGACTATCATAGTCTTAATAATTCTAAAAATCCATATACACAGTGTTCAGATATAACAGTAAATAATATACAATACAAATGCAGTCTATTGGAATCCTGAGGGTCTCTGCTAAGGCATCAGCTCTAGCTATCCTCTTTGATTATGTTCACCTGAAAAGATATGCTCAAAAATGGTCAACATAATTGTTGGTGAGCTTCGCAGGTTTTATGTATTGATGATGAAAACAGTAAGTTCAATAAGCGTTACCGCGACTACACTTATGTATAGGCGGTTTACCAGTTTTTAATAGCTACAGCCAAACCTAAACATCGGTTCCACATGGGAATTGATGGCTGAAAGGAAACATTCCCAAGTTTAAATAGTTTATTAAGACGTAGCAAGATCCACACAGCACATACGTATAGTGTATAACCAAACCAGTCCTTAGGTCCCATTACCGGGATTAATGGTTATGTAAAAAGGTTTTCCATAGCATAATAAGTTTAATATGACGTAGCAAGATCCACACAGCGCATACGTTTAGGTTACAACCAAACCAATCCTTAGGTCCCAATTACCGGGATTAATGGTTGTAGTGGATGCTCGGCAAAGAAGAACCACAAAGTAGACCCACAAAGAAGAACCACACCGCCGAAAGCATCCAAGATCAATAGCATTCACAAGTAATCATCACACCACATATAGCATCAAAGTTATAGCGCATTATAATATAAAGCCACCAAATAACATACAAGGTAGCAACATAGCATAGAATCAAGAGTCATAATAACATCGTTCAATAAGAATAGCAATATAAGTTAACCATAAATGTTGAAGCAAACTTCCACTAGGGAAGGTGATTGAAAGTAAGTGAGCATTCTTTTCCCCCAAGTTTAAAATGTTTAAAAAGTTATATAAGCGTAAAAAGGGGCCACGAAACTCACCTTGGATTGATGTAATGTATATGAATAAGAACTTCAAAGAATTAAGCAAGCACGATCAAACACGTTCAACACCTATTATTGATTTGTAATTTAGTCTTTAATACGAATGAATATATTTGGTAAGGTTCGGGTTGATTTGATTTAACACGTGTCACACACGCATTATATATATGTTACAATCTTTTTATATATTCGTATATGTTTTAATAAGTATTTATCAATGAATATTAAGTTTTACAAAATAATTATTTATATTTTGATTTCATTAGAAAGATTTCATAGGTGTATTTATATATTTTTAGGATAAAAATAATGTGGTCTAATTATATAATTTATAATTATCCAATAATATTTATAAATAAGAATATTCACACTTATAGTATTTTGATTAATAAATAGGTATTAATTTATACCTTTGGTTCAAATATATATTTTATAAGAAATAACCCACAATTTCATAAATAATTTGTGGATTTATAAAATATATTAATTTGTATTTAAAGATAATAAAGTGTCCATTTTTATAAAAATAATTATTTATATCATTTGTAATAAGTATATAAATAAATAATTAAATAAGGAATTTAAAGAAATAAATTTCCACAATTATTATAATTTATCCATAATTAAAAATTAATATGGTGTCCAATCAATAGATTAATACTTTAAATCATCATTTAAAGTCTATTTTATAAAAATGGTTATTTATAATATTTTTAAATGTTATTTTATAAACTTATTTTAAGGTGTTTTTAAATAAAGAAATTACGGAAAATCATTTAAAGGTATTTAAAATAAAAGAAGTTCTTAAAATTATTTTTATAATTTTTGGTAATTTTTATATATTTTTAAAATGCTTGAAAGGCATTTAAAAAAATAATGGGAGGGGGCCGGGTTCGAACCCGTGACCTCTTCCCCATTATCCCGCGCACAAACCAGTGAGCCAAAGGCTCTAATTCGCACAAGAACCTGGTTCCAAACCTTTTAACATTTTAAACCCTGTTTCCCCCAAATCATATGAACCCTAGGAATGAAATCGATCAAATTGAAGATCAAAATGGTTATGATAATGCATGGATTCATGGGGCTTTTGATCCCCATGTAAAAACGAGTTTGTAGGTATTCTTAATTACCTTAATGGTGATGATTCAAGGTGAAATTCTACGAAGAACAAGCCGCGGGTCGTCTCGAATCCAAACAATGGACAACACTGATTATAATCGAATTAACTTTGCAGGATCATTCTATAGTTGTTGACAAGCAATATCCTTCTGTTAATTTGGGTTTAGAACGTGTCTAAGTGGGAGTTCGAGTAGGTTGCAGATCGCGACCAAAGGTGTTAATCGAAATGGATGTTTCAATGTTTTTCAGATCGAATTGAGTTCACTATCAATTTATAAACGATCGAATGACCGTAAGTGCTCTTTTAATTTAATCATAGTGGCGTTTTAGTGGTCGATTTGGGTGGGTGGTCGGCCGACTTTCGGTCGAGTGGGTTTGGTAAGGATAACACTTCAAATTTTCAAATTAATTGTGGGCTCGGTTTCGAATCATCCACAAGAATCTGTCTGGAACATTTAATTTGAGTGAAATCGATTATTTTTGATGTTTAGGAGTCGCCGGATCGTCGCCGGTGACCGGCCGGAGAAACAGTGGCCGACGGGGGGGGGGGGGGAATTTGGGTTGGTTTTTCAGAAATTACATAAATAGTCCCTGCGGTTTATTTGTTAACATTTTATGTGTGAAAGTTTTAATTTCAAGTTTCACAAATCACACATTCACCCCCTGAACTTTATTATTTTTATTTAAAAATTTAATAAACCTTTATAAATTATTATTATTATCTTCATTATTATTAATATTATCATTATTAACATTATTATTTTTAATAATAATAATATTATTATTATTATTGTTATTATTTTTATTATTATTAATATTATCATTAAATAATAATAAAAATATAAAAAAATAAACTATAAATTTACATAAAAATTATATTAAATCATGAAAATTTTCGGGTTGTCACATCATCCCCCTGTTAGAGGAATTTTCGTCCCGAAAATTAAGATGTACTCGCAATATTTTTGAAACGGCTAGGATACTTACGCATCATTTCGTCCTCTCGTTCCAAAGTGAACTTAGGACCATGCGGGAGTTCCACCGAACTCTGCCAATCAGAATTTTTCTATGCATAAGTTGTTTAACTTATCGATTCATAATTTCCAGAATATAATCTCGTGGTAAGGTAATGTCTAGAAATCAAGATAAGACCAACAATGATAAGAAAGGTTATCCGTCGGAATTTAAGAATCCCAAACGTCACCATATGAAACGATCTTAACGCATATTTTGTGAATATGTATTTCTCCTTTGACCAACCATCGGTCTAAAGAAATAATAAACTATGCGAAGATCTTGGAATGAGTTCACGAAAATGGTTAAGAATGTTATTAAAACAGAAATAAATCAATCATTCAGAATAACGATTGATGTTTTGACGTTATACCACGGTGTACGAATATTTGAAACGGATGCAGGTTAATTTCTCGACGTTGTGAGATAATGGGTTTGCTTTTACATAAAGATTACTCTGAACCTTTCCTTGGTGGGTAAACTTGATAGCATTGCTGATCAAGTGGGTGAGAATTCGTCTAATCCGTAAAACATCACCAATAACCTCCACTGGGACATCACCTCTTCTTGGCTTAAATTTGTGGCCTCCAACCTCATAACTCCTGACTCAACTTTGGAAAAGTCGAGGATGTCACTAATAAGTTGAAGGACTAGATCGCCAGAAGACAACATGACACTCAAAAGTTGTTTCTGATTTTTATCAAGTTTTGTTGTTGATAGCATTTCTGCTATGCTAACGACCCCTGATAATGGAGATCTTATCTCGTGTGACATGGTTGCTAGCATTTGTTTTGCTCTCATCGTTTCCTCTGTAATAAGAACAGTTTTGTTAAGTTCCGTCTCTTTGGCCTTCTGTACAGCTATTTCTTCCCTTAGTTTTGCCATCTTTTCTCTCTTTTTCACCTGATCAATGATTTCCATGCCCATGTAATTAACACAAATTTTCTCCCCATCTTTGCTGAACACAGGTTCAACATATATTAAGAATGTTTTGGCTCCAAATAACTTAGTCTCAAAAGTAATTCCTCTCTTTGCTGGTAACTCTCTTCAGAACTTCTCTTTTAAAGTTTTGTTGTTCAAATTCAAGATAGAATTTTAATGATCTTCAAGGTTAAGGATTCAAAAGCGGTTCAAGGAGTGACGCAAATAATAGGAAAGGTATTTGTAAACATGTTTTGCAAGGTAACAAATTTCCAAATGCAGATTTGCATACGTGCTTTGTCAAACCCATAAGTACAGTCGAGAACATTCGTATGTCTAGGAGAACCTAATCACAAGTTGATAATGTCTTTATTTAGTAGAAAGATTGCTTACCATCACTCAATTATGCGTTGATGATATCTCAAAATGAAAGTTGATAAGTAAGGAATAAATGGTTTCATTTGGCTAGATCGAATCAAATCATAAGGATAAAGAGAAAGAATTTGATTTAAGAATTTAAATGTTCCAAGCTCGGAATCGAAATTAATATAGAGCGATCGGGTCTTTGGCGAGCATCATTTGCCCCGACGACGAACGCACGTCCTCAGGCAGTATTTCCTTGATTCCCCTGTCCCAGACTACCAGCTATGGTCATCACTTGCTGCTGGTTATTTCCTTGTTGACCTGGTGCCCTATTCAGCCTGGGGCACATGTTTCGGTAGTGATCAGGACTTCCGCACTCGTAACAAGCCCTGGCATTCCCGGCGGGGTTAACCGCGTTGACGGGTACTACCAGATTCGGCGCAGTTCTACAATCCTTCGCTAGGTGCCCCGGGCGCCTACAGTTTACACACGTCCTACACTGCATTGCTGGGTGATGATGAAGATTGCATCTGTTACATCTAGGGTATGGCCCACTATATTCTTTCCTTCCTTGTGTTACAGCCACAAAATTTGGGGTTGTCTTGGCCTTCTTATCAAATCTTCCGGCATCAGACCGGCTCGTTTCCCCAACCTCCTTTCTCTTCTCTGCTCCCTTACCCAGCAGTCCAGTTCTCACCATTTCATCAGTAAGAGCGCCCGCCTTCAGAATTGCGCTCTGGATGGTAGGAGGAGCAGCTGTTGTTACCAGTGCTCGGATTTGAGGCGCAAGTCCCCAAATATACCTCTCGATCCTCTTGGATTCCGGGGTTACCAAATGCGGAACCAATCTTGCCAATTCGTGGAAACGATCGGTGTATGCTGCGTGTCCAGCTCCCACCATCGCATGATTCCAGAACTCTTGCTCAAGTTTCTGCCTTTCATTAAGAGGACAATATTCCTCGGAAATCAATGCTTTAAACTCATCCCAAGTCATCTGCATTGCTGACTCCCTTCCTCTAGCCTGAACCTGGGTGTTCCACCAGGTTAACGCCTTGCCTTGAAGTGAACACGTGGCATATTTGATTCGTTGGCTGTCGAGACATTCACTAATGTCGATTACTGCCTCCATCTTCTCGATCCACCTGGTCAAGGCTATCGCTCCGCCTTTCCCATCGAATTCGTGGGGTTTGCAAGCCACAAATTCTTTATATGAGCATCCCCGTTTGGTATGGTTGACACCAGTTTCGTTTCCATTTGTTCTGCCAATGTCAGTATCATCCACTACCCCTTGGTTATGTTGGCCATTGTTATTATGATCCCCGTGGAGAGGATGATTCAGCAGGGTGTCGCTTACTTGGGTTACGATGGTTGGAACCAGTGCAGCTAGCTGCTGAGCAATCATAGCAGCTATATCAGGATTGCTAGTTTCCTGATTATTGCCAACTGGAGCACCACCAGCTCTTGATGGTCTACCCCTTCTCCTGTTTTGTAGGGCTTCAGCTTCTTGGTTTGTTCTACGGGTGACTCTCTTAGGTGCCATCTTCTATTTTCAGAAAGATATGAACTTTAGTTACCGTATGATTTTGCTTATCAAGCTTCTATAACCCATGCTTTGGTCCATTAAGATCATTACGTAGCCCAGTTTAAGCACATTCTTAGTATACTGGTGATGTTTATATATAGGGTTCCCCGCAGCGTTCCCACCACATCAACGATATACCTTGAATGATACTTAAACTAGTTACATAACATCTTAATTTTCCTTAGCACCTACTTGAATATTAACATTTTGTATGGGTAGAGAGTATCATTACTCCTCTACATTCATGTATTCCACTTTCATTCTAAGCATTAATCAGTAGTTACTGAAATGCTAAGTGGAGGAATGTTTCATAAGGTCAATATCGTGATTGGAAATACCATGAAGGCTTTAAGTAGGACAGGACTTGAGTATATGATAATGTTTGATTGCCTTAACAAGGACTTACTAGAATTATGACCCTAGCACCCTAGGGTATAGAATAGAAACTTGTGATACTCATGATCGTTACCTCATGATAAGATTAGCCAGACTTCTCATGCATGGTGAATTACAATTACGTGTGCACCCGTAATGGTAATCTACCTTGCATGATCACCCTTAGCTTCACTTACCCCAAGTTAACATCATAGTATTATTTAGATTTAGCAACTAACGTAATGTCCTTATGTCCATGAGCCAGTATTCCAATAATAGCATGTAATAGCAAATAAGCATATAAGCACATTAAGTCTAATGATAACTGCATATCCGTCATACTTTCAGGATTTCAGTCATAACTATGATAGGGTCGGATTCAATATCCGAGATCGACGCTACGCGTGATCACCGAAGTTCCCTAATAATATGATGTTGTGCGCATACAAGCGTAAAGTTCTTAGTATAAAAGTATCCCATGGAGAAAGACTGAGAGTAATAATGTCTTCCCCGGGATGTTCAGAGAACACGTGTACATGTATAAAATCAAGTATGTAGGAACATACTTGTAGATTATTAGGTATATAGGAATATACCTGTATATTAAGTTCATAGACTTAATATATTGACCCATTTGCCTTGTAGATCTGTGTATTGACCATAGTTTATCACTCATCCCAGAAATCCCCAGGTAAGCATACCAGGTCTCGTAATGAGATATATGCGATATGCTTGCCTTAGCCCGAGGGCCTTTTGCCAGGAAATCCAGAATACAGGTGTCTATGTGTCACACAAATCATGAAAGACATTTAGGTAAAATCAAATGCACACAATCCCTAGCATGCATTCTATATGAAGGTTCTTAGGTTATAGTCTAGGTCGAATTCTCCACCTAAATCTCTATAACCAAGGCTCTGATACCAATCTGTCACACCCCCGCTTGTAGCGGAAACACGAGGATGCGACGGACGGGATCGTCATAACACTTGGTATAATTACAGAGACATATTACATGCAAAATCCTCGTGTCATGATGTCGCCCGACACAATGGTGACTTGTGTCGTGGTTAGTCAGTTCCACGACTATCATAGTCTTAATAATTCTAAAAATCCATATACACAGTGTTCAGATATAACAGTAAATAATATACAATACAAATGCAGTCTATTGGAATCCTGAGGGTCTCTGCTAAGGCATCAGCTCTAGCTATCCTCTTTGATTATGTTCACCTGAAAAGATATGCTCAAAAATGGTCAACATAATTGTTGGTGAGCTTCGCAGGTTTTATGTATTGATGATGAAAACAGTAAGTTCAATAAGCGTTACCGCGACTACACTTATGTATAGGCGGTTTACCAGTTTTTAATAGCTACAGCCAAACCTAAACATCGGTTCCACATGGGAATTGATGGCTGAAAGGAAACATTCCCAAGTTTAAATAGTTTATTAAGACGTAGCAAGATCCACACAGCACATACGTATAGTGTATAACCAAACCAGTCCTTAGGTCCCATTACCGGGATTAATGGTTATGTAAAAAGGTTTTCCATAGCATAATAAGTTTAATATGACGTAGCAAGATCCACACAGCGCATACGTTTAGGTTACAACCAAACCAATCCTTAGGTCCCAATTACCGGGATTAATGGTTGTAGTGGATGCTCGGCAAAGAAGAACCACAAAGTAGACCCACAAAGAAGAACCACACCGCCGAAAGCATCCAAGATCAATAGCATTCACAAGTAATCATCACACCACATATAGCATCAAAGTTATAGCGCATTATAATATAAAGCCACCAAATAACATACAAGGTAGCAACATAGCATAGAATCAAGAGTCATAATAACATCGTTCAATAAGAATAGCAATATAAGTTAACCATAAATGTTGAAGCAAACTTCCACTAGGGAAGGTGATTGAAAGTAAGTGAGCATTCTTTTCCCCCAAGTTTAAAATGTTTAAAAAGTTATATAAGCGTAAAAAGGGGCCACGAAACTCACCTTGGATTGATGTAATGTATATGAATAAGAACTTCAAAGAATTAAGCAAGCACGATCAAACACGTTCAACACCTATTATTGATTTGTAATTTAGTCTTTAATACGAATGAATATATTTGGTAAGGTTCGGGTTGATTTGATTTAACACGTGTCACACACGCATTATATATATGTTACAATCTTTTTATATATTCGTATATGTTTTAATAAGTATTTATCAATGAATATTAAGTTTTACAAAATAATTATTTATATTTTGATTTCATTAGAAAGATTTCATAGGTGTATTTATATATTTTTAGGATAAAAATAATGTGGTCTAATTATATAATTTATAATTATCCAATAATATTTAAAATAAGAATATTCACACTTATAGTATTTTGATTAATAAATAGGTATTAATTTATACCTTTGGTTCAAATATATATTTTATAAGAAATAACCCACAATTTCATAAATAATTTGGGGATTTATAAAATATATTAATTTGTATTTAAAGATAACAAAGTGTCCATTTTTATAAAAATAATTATTTATATCATTTGTAATAAGTATATAAATAAATAATTAAATAAGGAATTTAAAGAAATAAATTTCCACAATTATTATAATTTATCCATAATTAAAAATTAATATGGTGTCCAATCAATAGATTAATACTTTAAATCATCATTTAAAGTCTATTTTATAAAAATGGTTATTTATAATATTTTTAAATGTTATTTTATAAACTTATTTTAAGGTGTTTTTAAATAAAGAAATTACGGAAAATCATTTAAAGGTATTAAAATAAAAGAAGTTCTTAAAAATTATTTTTATAATTTTTGGTAATTTTTATATATTTTTAAAATGCTTGAAAGGCATTTAAAAAAATAATGGGAGGGGGCCGGGTTCGAACCCGTGACCTCTTCCCCATTATCCCGCGCACAAACCAGTGAGCCAAAGGCTCTAATTCGCACAAGAACCTGGTTCCAAAACCCTTTAACATTTTAAACCCTGTTTCCCCCAAATCATATGAACCCTAGGAATGAAATCAATCAAATTGAAGATCAAAATGGTTATGATAATGCATGGATTCATGGGGCTTTTGATCCCCATGTAAAAACGAGTTTGTAGGTATTCTTAATTACCTTAATGGTGATGATTCAAGGTGAAATTCTACGAAGAACAAGCCGCGGGTCGTCTCGAATCCAAACAATGGACAACACTGATTATAATCGAATTAACTTTGCAGGATCATTCTATAGTTGTTGACAAGCAATATCCTTCTGTTAATTTGGGTTTAGAACGTGTCTAAGTGGGAGTTCGAGTAGGTTGCAGATCGCGATCAAAGGTGTTAATCGAAATGGATGTTTCAATGTTTTTCAGATCGAATTGAGTTCACTATCAATTTATAAACGATCGAATGACCGTAAGTGCTCTTTTAATTTAATCATAGTGGCGTTTTAGTGGTCGATTTGGTGGGTGGTCGGCCGACTTTCGGTCGAGTGGGTTTGGTAAGGATAACACTTCAAATTTTCAAATTAATTGTGGGCTCGGTTTCGAATCATCCACAAGAATCTGTCTGGAACATTTAATTTGAGTGAAATCGATTATTTTTGATGTTTAGGAGTCGCCGGATCGTCGCCGGTGACCGGCCGGAGAAACAGTGGCCGACGGGGGGGGGGGAATTTGGGTTGGTTTTTCAGAAATTACATAAATAGTCCCTGCGGTTTATTTGTTAACATTTTATGTGTGAAAGTTTTAATTTCAAGTTTCACAAATCACACATTCACCCCCTGAACTTTATTATTTTTATTTAAAAATTTAATAAACCTTTATAATTATTATTATTATCTTCATTATTATTAATATTATCATTATTAACATTATTATTTTTAATAATAATAATATTATTATTATTATTGTTATTATTTTTATTATTATTAATATTATCATTAAATAATAATAAAAATATAAAAAATAAACTATAAATTTACATAAAAATTATATTAAATCATGAAAATTTTCGGGTTGTCACACCAGTCTGGTTTATTGGTATGACCTTATCTCTAAAAATGGTAATGTTTTCGTCTTTGAGCTGGCCCCATTTGATCGTATGTCTAACTCTCTTGTTTTGTTGGACAATTGGTCTCTTCACGCGTATATCCGCCACCAACATATGATGTTGTGTCACAACTGTCTCTCCCGGGATTGTCTTATAGTCCTTCCACGAGCTACGATCTTCTCTCATCATCAATAAATAGTCTATCTGCGTGTGTCTCCCGCCGCTGCTAAACGTGATTAGATGCGAATCTCTTTTCTTAAAAACGAATTTATGATTCCTAAGTCATGCGCTACTGCAAAGTCAAGAAGCTCCTTACCGCCTTCATTCCTAAGGCCATACCCGAAGCCTCCATGCACCAACTGGAAGTGGTCATTATCCTTACCGATATGCCCATTAAATCTCCTCCTATGCATATTTTTCGTCTCTAGGTATGTCACCCATAACGTGATCTAAACTCTCCCAGAACTTTTTTCTTTCCGTTTCTCCTAATCCAACATGTGGAGCATACGCACTAACTACTGCCACTACTTCATCCCCTATTACTATTCTTAACAGCATAATTCTATCATCGTATCGTCTTACTTCCACTATATTATCTTGAAGTTCCTTAGCAACTAGAAAACCTACTCCATTTTTTGTTCCATCAGACCCTGAATACCATAGTTTATAACTATTACACTCTATTGCTCTCCCACCCCGCCATCTAGACTCCTTGAGACACGCTATCTGAACCCTACGTTTCCTCAGCACATCAATTAACTCTAATAACTTACTAGTTAGGGTTCCTACATTCCACGATGCCACTCGTAATCTAAACTGCTTTTTCCTTGTATTCGCACCTCTCGTCACCGAACATGATCTCGAGGTAGCATAATGGTACCTGCTGTCTATATTACCTGACAGAGTCCACTAGAACAACCCCTTAAAAAAGGAATTGTAGCACAAGTAAAGCACAATCAAAAGCAATCCGTCACACGAGGTCAACAGTACACGATGAACACCCAACAGATCAAGACACAGATAAATATCAAATCACACGATAGTAGAGATAACCCAAAAAATAGAGGATGCCCCCCTAAACAAAACCAGGAAATGCTGGTACCCCTAACCCAGCCAAACAATCTAAACGGCAAGATAATATTTAAAGATATAATTAAATGCGAGTAAAACAGATATTCAAACACGAGATAGAACGATCTCACCGAATGTGCACCCAGTTTAGGGTTCCTCGACTATGCTGCTGGTATTTGGTGATCAGCGGCGGTGAAGGTGGTGATCGGAGGTGACCGGCTACCAAGGTGGCTAGCGTTGAAGGCGTGGTGGCTAGTGGTGAAGGTGACTATGGCTAGCGGTGATAGTGAGAGACCGGCGGTCCGGCAAAGGGTTGTTGGGGTGGTTGAGGTGGTCGCGGTTTGTGGTGCTGCGTTGGGGTAAGGTGGTCGCGGTTTGTGGTGGGGTGATGCGGGAGCCGATGTTTCCGACTGCTTGTTCCGGCGGCTTGTTCGTCGGTCCGGCAAGGGGTGAGATGGTACCAGGGCAAGGGCTTGTTCCGTCGGTCCGACCAAGGGTGAGATAGTACCAGAGGCGAGATGTTCGCCGGAGGTGAGATGAGATGAGGTAGTCGCCGGGGGACTCCGGAGGTGAGGTGAGATGGTCGCCGGGGGCTCTGGTGGTCGCCGGAGGTGAGGTGGTCGCCGGAGGTGAGGTGGTCGCCAGAGGTGACCGTTGGTGATGGTGGCTGCGGTACTAAGGTGGTACCGTGGTGGTGGCGGCAGTAGAGAGAGAAAGTACAGTTGCTAGCGGCAGGAGAGAGAGACAGAGCGCTCTAAAATGAAAGAAACCTGTTCAAAATTTAAATGCGGTGAACGTAGGTAAAGAGGATTTGTTCTTGCACTTTCATTTAACTTTAACCAAACAAACCAATGAACACTTGAACAAATGTGTTTCTTGTTTGTGTTAATATAGTTCCATCTGTAAATATTCTGCACGAGATGTTTATGAACACAACCAAAGACCATTGAAAGTAAACATAAAGACTAGCTTAGTATGACTTGCTAAAGTGTAAATTTATTATTTTATTGTTCTTTTAATCTTACCACTAGCTTAGAATGACTGTTAAAATTTAAATTAAATTCTATTGTTCTTTGGATGCATCGCAAATGGGTAAATAAAGGGTGTTAAATTAGAAAAATAAATTGATTTTAAAAAATACTAGCAAGAAAGAAATTTGTATGAAAAATATGTTATTGTTTTAATTTATTAAATGAAAGAAAAAAAAACAAAATGGTAAATATAACATTAACGAGCAATGCTGCTTACCACTTTGTTGCCGTCGGCCACAGGCAACGGAAGATGATGAGAAGAGTGATAGATTCTAATTCTTTTATGAATGATTTGTAATCTAAATGCATTGCAAATTCCGTTCTTTCATAGATTTCAATTCCAAATTCAATTCTTTCATTGACAAATTCCAGCTCTTTAAGAAAAATTCTACGAACTACACCCATATTCTGATAACTACATATCTTAAAGAACTGAAAATCTGAGAGATATTATCAGGTTAATTGAGCCATCAGAGATACAAAGCTAGAACACTTCATTCACCAAGAAGACAAAATTCAAAGACAAATATGAAACATTGTAGTACCAACTAAAACATCAGGAATAATAAAAACAAATATAAGATTCAACACATGAACAAAACAACAATCTGACCTCAAAGTCATCATCACTTCTTTCTTTTCTTGTTTTGAAAAGAGTCACTCTTGTTAAACCCTCTAAAATCATTTGTGGTTTCAGCAGTGTTCTGTTTCTTCATCCCTTTCCTTCCTCCAAACCCATATTTTGAATCCCTAAACTCTCTACTCTTCCTCTTACCTTCCCCCCTTTCCCGTCACTTTGCTGCTCTTTCCCACCTGACCTATCCCACGGTGAAACCCCCGCACGTTTGTTCTTCTTAGACGTCTCAGATTCTCTCCATTTTCAAAAGATAAACCCATGTCCCCATCTTTATCACCACCCTGAAACCCGCTTTGCTCTCGTTGTTTCCTCCACTTCTTAACCGATTCTATCTCCTCTTTCTTCTGTTTCGCCCGTTCCTTTTGTTTCTCGGCCTGCACTTCTTTCGCCTTCTTCTTGTTCTCTCGGGCCTTCCTTCTTTCCTCAGCTTCCTCAATCCTTCTCTTTTCGGATAAAGCCGCCCCTTTATTTTCTCCATGTGAGTGTCAGTTTTCACCATTTCAGCATAATAATCAGCAGGCCGGAGAAATGGGAGGCCCATTGTTTGGAACTTGACAAAAGCTTGCCTCGTGCCCTCTAGTGCTTGAGTGTAAAATGCAAGCTCTCGTGCCAGGTCATCGTTAACGTCTACCTCTTGTTCTTGTTCAATGTCAAGAGCCAGTTTATGCATCCATTCTACATCCTCGGGCCAACTGATGTCTGCAAGTTTATCAAGTATTCCTTCTTTATTGTATATCGCGGTTTTTGAAGGTTCGGCTAATTTCACATCTTCATCTGCTTCTGAATCTGACCCAGACTCTGATTCGGGTTCGGGATCAGATTCAGAAGCTTCTAGATCAAGATCTTCTGGCAATGTCTCCAACAGCTTTGGTGTGGGTTTCTTTACAGCCATTTAAATATTTAATAATCTGTTATAAGAATACAAAAAAAAACACCTTCATTCAACAGAATCTATCTTTATTATGAACAAGAAGAGGATCAATCTACATCTATGCAGCTATCGGTCACTCATTATATATTAATCATGAGTTCAAACTACAGAAAATGATATTCTATCTACCAATATTCAGATTGGAGAACACCTACGGATTCATCAATTGCAGCAAAAATCTGAGATTTTTAACAGTGATTATATAAAAAAAAATGCATAATTACATACGAAATTGTAAATTTTAAAACCCCAAATTTACAGAATCAAAAATCAAACTAATGTTTAAATAAATATCAAATAAAATACGAAGATTATTCATGTTTACATCTATGCAGATATCGATCATCATTACATACTGATCATGATTTTAAACTACATAAACTGATATTCTATTGACAAATTTTCATATCGATCAACATTAACAGATTCGACCATTGCAGCAAGAAATGAGAGATTTTTACAGTAATTATATGAAAAAATGTATAATTACACACGAAACTGTGAAGTTCAAAACCCTAAACTTACAGAAACAAAAATCGAACTGCGGTTACATAAATATCAATGAATATACGGAGATTATTGATGTGAAAATTGACTGACCTTGAATGAAATCGAATAAAGAAAGAGGCGTAGAAGTATAAACCCTAAACCCTTGAAAGATTTCAGTGAGCGTTTTGCTGGTCATTATGTGCTGTATATATATTTTGGCCCATCATAGGATGAAAAGCCCATACAAAGGGAGTTTGGGCTCACGACTTGTTACAATAGCAAGCCCACAAAAAAGAAGGTTTTAGGGGCCGGAAGGAGGCCTTTTGGACTAAGAGAGGAAGGGATGGTTGTATGACATCTATGAAAGCATTGACTACATTTCTCCTTCGATATTACGAAGGCAAGACCTTCTAATGGCTTAGGTTTAGTTGGTACAAACTCCAGTTCTAAATGGATAGGATAAATTTGATTGACTGATGGTACAATGTAATTTTTTACAAAGTCACTTCTCAATTCGTATTTGGTATACGAAAGTGCGGAAGGCAAGCCTTCTATCTGACTTTGGCTTCTCAATTGCATATACCAAAGACTGTGCCAAAAAATTGCTACCTTTCTGTTCGATATTGAATTGACCCAGACATCACGATTTCATATACCAAAAGAATTGTACATCGCTAGAAAGACTGGTCGTTATTCCCCTTTTGGCCTGGTTAATAGATCTAGGCAACTACCTAACGGACTAAGAAGAAGCCCTAAGAAAGAAGAAGCCTCAAGAAAGAGTCTTCTTACAGGTTAGTTGATAGCTTTCCTGTGTGACCTCTGATCTTCCTTGCTCCTCAAGGAGGAAATCGATAGCCTTTAAGATAGGAGGCTATCTACTGTCTTGGTTAGGACAGCTAGCTTATTAGTCCATTGCCTCCCCTTTGAAATAAGCATCGCTATCCTAAAACCTATCCGACTTGGATCGATATTACATTTTTCACCGATCAAAACTTGACACGTGGCAGGCCGGTGGGCAACCCACCAACCTTTCTATTTAAGGTATAGTAATATATCATGAACCAAACAGAATATAATCAAAATAATTCTAATACAATATATTTTATATATAAAACCTAATAAAGGAAGGGATAGGGGGTGTTGATACATACTATTGTGTAAACATAATTTTCATTCTGTCTTGAAGTTGTTCTCACCTTTTTCAATCTTTCTCATGTCTTTTTCAATCCACCTCACTTTTTGTCTTTTTCAATCCATCTCACTTTTTTCCCACTCTTCCTCATGCCTTCTCTAGTTCTCTTTCAGTCTTTCACCTTAGTCTTATGCTTCTACTCACACCTACATAAAAGATAATTTAAAATGAATGAACTTGGTACAACAAAACTATGTTTTGGCTTACCATTAGGGGCATCTATGCAACGGTACATTATCTATTAGTCAAATACATTGGAAAGATATTAATATATTTCAATATGGACAAAGCCCATCTTTTTAGCAAACCCATGGCCGTCCAAGCTAGATGCGTATAAAGATCCATACTGCTTTCAAGAGAGGGTGAAAAAGAAAATACTTGGTGTAGAAGTACCATGCAACATGAACAGTGTACTTATGTATCTTGCAAATAACACGAGACCTGATATTATTTTCTTGATACATATGTTTTCGAGATAGAATTCAAAGCCAATGAACACACATTTCGGTATATTAGCGGGACACAAAACTTAGGTATCTTCTACCTAGGAAATAAAAAAGTCTTAGCTTGTTGGGTATGCTAATGTTGGATATCAATCAAATCTACATAATGCATTATCTTAGATAGGTTACCTATACACATTTCGTGGCACATAAAGAAAGTAGATGTCGACAAAGCAAGCACTTATAACAACCACATCAAATCATGCCAAGTTGATAGTATTAGATGATGCTGATAAAAACTACACGTTGTTGAGATCAATGATTAATCACATACAAGGATCATGTAGTTTGGAAGAGATGAAGAAGGACCAGACAATTTTCTATAAATACAATGATATTTATATAGCTCAAATCTAGAAGGCTGCACCAATAGTGATAGAACAAAGCACATCTCACAAAGTTTTTCTCAACATATGGCTTGCAAAAAATGAGAGATCGATGTTCGACAGATCAAGCCAAGTGAAATCTAATTGGCATGTTTACAAAATCCCTATCTAGAAGTAGTTTCAAGCAATTGTCACAAAAGACCGGGGGGGGGGGGGGGGGTTCCGTAAATTGAAAAATGTTAGTTAAATTGAGGGGGACGTTATACTCCCAGTATTTTTTTTTGTCTCATAAATTTCTTTACAACTTTTTAATAATACAATATAACGGATCTAGTAGTAATAATTTAATGCTTTAAGTCCTTTTTTTTTTTAAGATCAATCAATTTTCCATTCCACCATTTGTTAGCAGGGCTAACAAACCCATTACATAATTCCACCATCATACCACTACAAACATGCAACATACCTACATAAGCAACACCACTACACATGTTGTTAATGTTTAAGTCCTCAAACCCATTACATAAGCAACACCATTAATGTTTAAGTCCTGAAACGACAATTTATCAACATACTAAAACATGTTGTTAATAATGCACAATAAACAATAAACAATAATATATATTGATATGAGTGTTGAAATATAAATATATACCCTCTCTCTCATATTTATCAGTAACTTTTGTTTGGTTTCCTTATAACCAGCTAATATATCAATGATCATGATTCATTATTTCTAGACAAAATACAGAATACGTCCTTTAAGTTTATATAAAATGACAGTTATCATTCTTTATCTTTAAAAAACATTCTAAACATCATTTATGTTAATATTTTGTACATGTTTCATCCTTTATACTAGCTGTCGTTAAGTTTTTGTTAAATCAAGGGCAATTTGGTTTTTTTACATCTAAGGGATTATTAATGTAATTTTTTTCCAAATATAAAGGACATTTTCTGTAACTTTTTATCTTTTACTTAATTTATGTATATTATAATTGACTATACATATCATTTTTATATAACATAATATATGTTCTTTAATTATTTTCATCCATGTATTATATATAAATGTAACTTATATAAATAATCAAATAATGCAACAGCGTTTAGAGTTAAATAAATTATAGTTTTATATAATACGTCGAAATAAATAAATAAATAATATTTTTTTTCTCTCCACGTATTATATAATTTGAATTATATAAATAATTAAATATATAAGTTATTTTCATGCACGTATAACTATTTAGTTATTTTCATCCATGTATAACTAACTAATTATTTTCATCCATGTATTATATATAAATATAAACCATATGAATATATACATATTATTGTTTGTTCCATTCCACGTATTTTATAATATAATATAAATTATATAATTATATAATTTATATTTTATATAATCAGTATTAAGTCCCTCGTGTTGCGGCGAGGGGCGTAAAACCGTACTATAGTACCAATGACACCACCCCGTCAATGAACACCAACACCGAAAAAGCTCATATTAGAAAAGAAATAAATCGAAAAATAAATCCGAACGTAAAGTAGCCGTAAAACGTTAACCACGCACTTGAAACACATAGCATTAATAATAATAGCTAAATCGATGTAGGACCCACACTTTATAATTAGGTCATTGACCGGAAAAAAATAAGCTTAACAATATTGAACCACACGCACACGTTACGGCGTGTTAACTCTCAAAGTTAGATCGAAATGTAAAATGAAAATTTTATAAAATATTGAAGGTATAGGAGACCAAAGTTGAAAATAAAAAATCATAGGATTAAAGTGTAAAAGATGAAATGTATGGGGTTTAAAATTATAAAATGTAAAAGAGTTAGATTGTTGTACTATATGCATAATAGTTTGTACATATACATATAAATCAAGGTACACTATCCTTTTCATCTTTTTGCTATGCGTTTTTCACTTATTCGCCATACGATCCCTCTATTCGGTACTTGCTTAGTACTGTTACCGTCATCACCAGCCACCTTCTCTATCGGAGCCGGAGCACCAACGGTCACCATCACCGGTCACCACCATCACCGGTCAACACCATCACCGGTCGCCACAACCGGAGGCAGTAACTTTCTCTTCTCTCTCAGGACTTTCTCTTTCTCTCTCTCTCTCTCCGGACTTTCTTTCTTCTATCGGTACTTGATTAGTACCGTTACCAACATCACGACACCTACTCAGCGGAGCCGGAGCACCACGGTCACCATCACCAATCACCATCACGGTCACCCATCACCGGCCACCGTCACCTTCACCGCCTCACCTGTCCACCTTCACCGCCCCCCATCCCTTCACCGGACACTTGCTCGCCTCCCTACCCCCTAATCCTATCCCGTCACAGCCGGCAACCATCACCACCACGACCACCAACGGCACCCCCCCACGACCACCAACGGCACCCCCCCACGACCACAAACCACTAGCAACTCGACCCCAACACCAACCACCTACTGGAGCACCGCGACCATCCCCACCTTCTCTACCAGCCCAACTTAGCCAGCCTCCCAGCTATTCACCGGACACTTCCCCGCCTCACCACCCCCACCCCATCCTGTCACATCACCCACCTAACGCAGCCACCCCGTTGCACCATCCACTACCGCAACCACCCCGTCGCACCACCCACCCACCATAGCCGACGGGGACCTACCATCACCTCCCTCCCTGTCACCTGCCATCACGAACCCATACCCATACCAGCAACCATAATCGAAGACCCTAACTTGGGTGTACATTTGTGAGATCGTTCCATCTTGGGTTTTCATATCTGCTTTTAGTCTTCATTTACTTATATCTTTTTCGTTTTAAAGTGTTTGGCTGGGTTAGGGGTATCAGCATTCTGGTTTTAATAGGAAGAGCCATCCCATATTCTTGTGCTACTTCTATTTTTTATGATTTGATATACTTTCTGCTTCTTGATTTGATTGTACGTTGCCTGTGTATTGTGGACTGTTTGTTTTCTTGGGTTACGGTGGGTTAGTGCGGTAAAATAGATAGCAGGAGCCATTATGCTGCCCCGAGATCATGTTTGGTGACGAGAGGGCAACTACAGGAAAAAGGGTTATAGATTACGAGTGGCATCATGGAATATAGGAAACCTAACTAGTAAGTTATTAGAGTTAATAGATGTACTAAGAGACGTAGTAGCAGTAGGAGAGGTGCAGGAGACTAGAGAGGAGGAGGGGGGGGGAGGGGAGCAAGAGAAGACTATGGTAGAGCAAAGAGTGCAATAACTATGGTATTCAGGGTCAGATGGAACAAAAAAATGAAGTAGGTTTTCTAGTTGCTAAAGAACTTCAAGATAATGTAGTGGAGGTGAGAAGATACGATGATACACTTATGCTATTAAGAATAGTAATAGGGCGAAGTAGTGGCAGTAGTTAGTACGTATGCACCACAAGTTGGATTAGGGGAAATGGAAAGAAAAATGTTCGGGGAGAGTTTAGATCACGTTATGGGAGACATACCTAGAGAAGAAAAATATGCATAGGAGGAGATTTTAATGGGCATATCGGTAAAGATAATGATCACTTCTGTCGGTGCATAGAGGATTTGGGTATGGTCTTAAGAATGACGGTGGTAAGGAGCTTCTTGACTTTGCATTAGCGCATGATCTAGGCATCATAAATTCGTTGTTTAAGAAAAGAGACTCGCATCTAATTATGTTTAGCAGCAGTGGGAGGACACACGCAGATAGACTATTTGCTAATGAGGGGAGAAGACCATACCCAACATATGTTGGTCGCGGATCTACACGTGAAGAGAGCAATTTTCCAACCAACTAAGAGAATTAGACCCACGATCAGATGGGGCCAGCTCAAAGATGAAAAGATTGCCATGTTTAGAGATAAGGTCATACCAATTAGCCAGACTGGGTCATAGGAAGACGCAAACCAAAAGTGGGAGGCTATGGTAACTAGAGTCATTCAAGCAGCTAAAGAAACTCTTGGAGTTACAACAAATAGGACAGTCGGTCATAAGGAATCCTGGTGGTGGAACAAAAATGTACAGGAGAAAATAAGAATCAAACAACAAAGTTTTAGAGAGCTTTTACGCTATAATAATGAGGAAGAACGAGTAGAGCTAAAAGATAAATACAAGGAAGCTAAACGAGAGGCGAAAAAGTCTGTGTCAGAGGCAAAGAACACAACGTATGAGAGGATGTATAAGCGATTAGAGAAAGAAGGGAGAACATGACATGTTTAAGATTGCCAAGGCAGGAGAAAGTAGAAGACAGGACTTTAGAATGGTAAAGTTTATAAAGGCTGCGGATGGAAAGGTATTGGTAAGAGGGAGAAAGACATCAAGGTAAGATGGAAAACTTACTTCGATAACCTTTTCAACATAAGGAACCTAATCAACAAACTGAGATCGATAAAACAACTCAAAACAACACAACAAAACATATATAATTACAGAAGCATCACAGTCGAAAAAGTTACAAGAGCTCTGAAGAAAATGGGAAGGCTAAGGCGGTGGGACTAGACAACATACCGATCAAAGTGTGGAAGAGCCTGGGAGATGAGGGCCTGCAATGGCTAACAGACTTATTCAACACTATATGGAGAAGTAGTGTCATAGTCCCCATATATAAGAAAAAAGGAGATGTCTAATGTTACGCAAACTATAGGGGAATAAAGCTATTGAGTCGCACGATGAGACTATGAGAAAGAGTTATTGACACGAGAATTAGACGCGAAACTCAGATAGCGATAATAAATTTGGATTTATGCCAGGACGCTCTACAACAGAAGCCATACACGTCATAAGGAGGATAATGAGAAATATAGAGAAAAGAAAAGGGACCTCCATATGGTATTTATTGACCTAGAAAAAGCCTATGACAGTGTTCCGCGCCAACTCATTTGGGATAGTCTACGACTTAGAAGGGTACCAGAGAGGTATATCAAAATAATCAAGGATATGTATGACAGGGCAAAAACGTATGTGAGAGCACCAGTCGGAGACATAAACTTCTTCCCGGTGGAAGTGGGACTCTACTAAGGATCAGAACTAAGCCCATTTCTCTTCACAGTAGTGTGGATGAGATGATCAAGACTATACAAGAGCAGTCCCGTGGTGCATGCTGTTTGCAAATGATATTGTCTTAATATCAGAATCTAAAAAGATGCTTAACGAGCGGCTAGAACAGTGGAGAGAGCAGCACTAGAGCGCAGAGGCTTAAGGAAGTCACTCTAAGACGTAATACATGCATTGTAACTTTAGTGGTGAGGTTGAAGAGGACACCCAAATCAGTGTCCAGGGTATGGCGGTCGTACAGATGTCTAGGTTCAAATACCTGGGCTCGTACGTACAGAAGACGGAGAGACACACAGTGATGTAACCCACCGTGTTCAATCAGGATGGTGCAAGTAGAGAGCAGCATCAGGGATTTTGTGTGATAAGAGGTTTCCAGTGAAACTAAAGGGAAAACTATAAAAAGTGGCAGTACGTCCAGCTATGTTATACGGAACAGAGTCACAGACTGCTGGGCCATAAAGAAATCGCACAAGAGAAAAATTAAGGTCGTGGAAATGCGAATGCTGAGGTGGATGTATGGACACACAAGACTGGATCGGATAAGAAACGACGTGTTTCGACAGAAACTAGAGGTGGCTTGTATCAGAGATAAAATACGAGGGGAAGATTAAGATGGTTTGGGCACGTGAAGAGGAGACCGATGACAATACTGTTAGAGTAGCAGAGAATATCAACGTGGAGGGTAGGAGGAGTAGAGGAAGACTAGATTGACTTGGGACGAGATAATTAGGAGAGATATAGTAGACTTCCACCTCTCTGAGCATATTATCGAGGATAGGAGTGCGTGAAGGCGTAGAATTAAAATTAAGGACTCTTAGTGGGAGTTATGGGTAGGAAGGGTTAATGAAGACTCGAGGCGGGACCCCTCGCGTGATGTGTGGGTATTCCACTTCTGCCTTTATAGGTGAAACTTGCCGCTTTTCGATGTATGCACTCTTAAATCTTTATGTGATTTATACCTATTTGTTGTATTGTTGATACATATTCATGTACCTAGTTTATGTTCTGAAATGTAAAAGTCTTTCATGTCTTACACTTATGTAATCAAATGTAATGAAATGATTGAATGATATATAAAATGCATTGTGATGTTTATATGTGATTGATTTTGTCATGTTATATTTATATTGATTGTGATTCACATATATGAACTAACTATATAGGTTTGATGTTTGTTTTACATAGTTCTAAGTCATTAAGAACTTAGAAATGTGTTTAACTTAGTCATGTGGACATTCATGCTAATGGACTATACTTATGGCCCATACCATGAATGAACCATGCGTATGGACCAGTCGCACGACTGAACCAGATGACTGGATCAGTCGTATGATTGAGACATAAGATTGGTTCAATCGAACGACTAAATCTTCAGTCGTGCGTATGAGTCAATCGCATGCTTCAGTCGTACGACTGAACCATGCTAATCGTTCAGTCGTACGAATGAACACTGATAACCTATAAATACCACATAATTCATGAAAAAAAAAAACACTTCGAATTACTACATAATACTTCGTACCCTAGCCGTCCAGAGCGTCCAAGTCGCAAATCCAAGTTCATAGACCGTTCCTGATCGATTTCAATCCATTCTTAACGTTTGTTTGATCGTAAGATCGATCGGGTTATTCGTTCTCACTGATTGGATTATCAATCAAATAGAATTCCGCTATTTGATCTGGTTTCATGCAAAATCCGTTAGAATCCGTTGTATGCTATATATTATGCTTGCTATTGCTTGCTATTGCTATTGCTTTTGTTATCGAGTTGGGGGTCTCTTTGGAAGCGGTCTCTCTATCTCCCAAGATAGGGGAAATACTCGCCACCACTACCCTCCCAGACCCTACTCTTGAGTGGGATATACTAGGTATGTTTGTTTGTTTGTTTGTTTTGTAGATACAAGTTAGTGATTAGAATATATAATATGTGGATGAAAATAATTAAATAATATATATTATGTTATATATAAATATCATATATATGTATAATTGTAAAAATACAAATTAAAAAAAAGATAAAAAAAAGTTACAAAAAACATCCTTTATGTTTGAAAAAGTTACATTAATGTAAAAGGACCAAATTGCAATCGTCTTAACAGAAAAACTTAATGATAGTTAGTTTAAATGATGAAATCGGTTATAAAATGTTAACATAAAGAATATTTAGAGTATTTTTAAAGATAAATGTTGATACCTGAAAATTTATGTAAACTTAAAAAGGTTTACTTCATATATGTTAAGTGCCCAACGTTTTATAAAGTGAATTACAAATTATGTCCTCTATTAATACATAAAATTACACCGCATGTCCTTCAGTATCAATAATTACAATGTATGTTCTTTTTCTTTTTAAAATCACACACATATTATCCTTTACACCAACCTCCATCCAAATTCATAGTAAAATTAAGCATGTGCTCTTCACATGAGGGGCATTTATGCAATTTGACAATTTGTAATTACTGGAAATTTAAGTAATAAGACTTTAATAAATCGTCTAACTCTTATACCTTTTTTTAAGAACGAGCAGTAGGGAACAAACCCAAAATCACAAATTGAAAGTGTAAAATGAAGCAGAGAAGTCTAGATCACTACACAGGAAGTTAGAACGAGCAGTAGGGAACGAGCATTTATGTAATTTGACAATCCATGTTCCGACGCCAGTGAGGATTCTACAAAGCGTAGACAAAACTGCAATTATCAATGCTAATTTGCGCCATAACTGAATCCAATGTTTTCCTCATCCCTCAGATTCAACTGAATTAAAACACAACTTGACATCATTAAATCTGTTGTCTTCCTCTTCCCCCAACAACAACAACAACAACAACAACATACCTAACATATCCTGCTAGAAGTAGGGTCTGGGAGGGGTTGGATGGTGAAAAAATTACCTCTATCATTGTAAGGCCTCGTTCGGGCACCTCACAGTTGGTCATTGAAGGAATCTAGGATCTAGTTTGATCAATTAGGTTATGATTTGCAGCGGAATAGTATACGAATTAGACGAAATTTAAGCAAGAACACAAAGGATATTCAATGAAACAGTACGGTTATAAAGAGAGAATGTTTTCTGCAAAAGAGAATGTATTCATTCATACACAAGCTTCTGTAATTACAAATTACGTCAACCTTCCTTGATAGAGGTAAGGTGACGTTAGCAGATGTCACCTGATAGTGACATCTAACGTTTTACATAAACAACTGAAAGTAACTAAAACTACTGAAGATGTCCACAACAGCTGAGGACATCTTCTTACAAAAGAAGCTAAGTATTAACTAATACTACAACTACTGAAAACAAACTACTGAACTACTGATTACAAACTACTGATTACAAACTACTGAAATGATAAAAATAACTACTGAAAAGTAAACCATCATAACTACTGAAGAGTACTACTTCAGCTGTTATGACAACCTCTGAAGACTTGGTCTTCAGACTTTGTCTTCAACTGATGTCTTCAGACTTTGTCTTCAGTACTTGTCTTCAGACTTTGTCTTCAGCTGATGTAGTCTTCTTCAGTTGTTATGATGTCTATGGGACTTAAAGGTTTTTCTGATCTGGCTCATTGGTTCTTTTGGTCCAACAGACTCCCTCTGAACCAATGCAGCCAAAACCTTTAAGTTTATTTGAGTCCCACTTATTTAGGCAAAAAGATTATCTTTTTCTTCTGGATCAGCTCAGAAGTGACCATTTTAAGCATAAGCCTGGGAAGAGGTTTCAGTAGATCTGATTGGCAAGGGATGGATGGGAACTCTTGGGGAATTGGACACAGAGTTGTTACCCCATCCATGAAACCTACTTCCCTACAATGAGTCTGTAAGACTCTCTTACATAGGCCTCTAGGAAGACAACTTGTTCTTCCAAAGTGAGTTCTTCAGCTTCTCCTTCAAAGAAGAACTCTGGCCCATAATATTCAGACAGATATTTGACCTGTTTCCCATTCTTCAGCTCCACAGTTGTTATTTCTCTATAAGCAAACTCATCAAGGTGATTACCCTCAAGTAACAACTGGAGTTCATTGCTCCTGACTTCTTCAAGCCTCTTGTAAATTAACCCTTTTTTCACCATTTTGTTTTCTAGTAACTTTTGAGGGGAAAGATTAGCTTTGTAGGCTTTCTTGAAGTCTTCTAGGATTTCCCAGGGTGACACTATAATGGCCAGCATGATCACTGCATCTACAATCTTCTTTAATTGGCCATTGTATCTATTGGAATGTTCTTCTTATGAATTCTATGACTCACCCTGGGATCATGCCAAATTCTAACTCTTTCCTTCTGATATTGAAAGGTAAATCTTAGAGTGTACAACCTCTGAGCATGTTTCCTCATTGATAGTATTGATGTAGTCTAAGGAAAGTCTTTATCAATTAGGCTCAACAGCTGCTCATCATGTTGTTTGTGCTGTTCTTCTTCTTCCAGCTTAACTTTTACCATTTGCCTCTGGATGTCAAGTGTGATTATTGTTGGTTGACTCCTGGGCTCAGGCATCTTAATAACAGCTGAATAAGGCAGCCTATCATCCTCATCTTCTTCTTCTTCTTCTTCAAGCCTCAACACCCTTCTCTTTCTCTTAGGTGCATCACTAGTAGGTGCTTGAGTTGGATTCTTGGGTAAAGGAGTTGGTTTTGAGGGTTGAGATGTTGGTTTTTCTGTTGTGGGTGATTGTACAGATTGCTCTAGCATCTTATTAGTAAGTGAAGCTTTGGAGTACTTACCCATGTCATTTCTTTTCCCAGCACCAGCTTCATCAAGGGCTTCAATAAGCAAACCTTTGCTAAATACCTTAGACGAACAGATTTTATTGGTTATCTCCAAAATACTGTCCCTGGTGGTCATGATTTCACTTCAATAACAGATCTCCCAAATACTTTGCTATGAACCTGACCATAGCTTCTAGCCTTTCCCTTTCTTTCTCACTATAACTGACCATCTATGCTCAATCTCTTGTATCTCCAGTCTTTTGATCTTAGAATCAAGCTTGGCAGTGTTAAATCCTTGTCTAAATAGCTAATCAATATTTTATCCATTGATTTACTATGTGCTCATCAGCTTTCTTGATCATTTCCTCTAACTTCTTTTCCTCAGGAGTCTTTTCACCACTTTTCTTTTTCTTGTAAGTGACATGAAAGTCCTTGTTTTTCTCCTTGTCTTTCTCCTTTCTTTCTCCTTCTCTTTTTCTTCTTCTTTCTCCTTCTCTTGTTCTTTCTCTTTCTCTTGTTCCTCTTCAACTCTCTTCCTTTGGCTACTTTCACTGACTTAGAACCCCCTTTTGGTTGCATTGGGTTCAGGGGTTTGAATGTCAGAAAGCCTTTTAGAAACTGCATCGTCAACTAAAGTTTTAACATTAGAGGAAAGCCTCTCATCAAGATCTTGATGGACAATAGAAGTGATGATGGGAGTGATGAGAGGCAGGGAGATTTAAAGGCAGCAACCATTTGCTCAGAGGGGTTCTGTCCCTGAGAAATGGTGCCTGAATTAGTGGTGGTGGCTCATTTGTTTTGAGTGGCTCAGTGTTTGGGGAACATTCAGAAGAAGGTGCCATCTGTGGGTGAGTTTGGGCAGATGGACTTGATTCCTGAGACATTTTGGCAAGCAGTTCTTTTAATCTGCATACCTCAGCCTCAAGAATAGTGTTATGGGCTAGAACATTATAGAAAAAGCCCAGGTCATCATCAGTGGTTGCTGAATCATCTGACCTCCTGATGTCATCAGGATGAACATGTGCTGAGTGTGGATCAGTATTCACATGTGCCCCTTGATCTTCGTACTGGGGGCTTCCTGCCTTAGGATTATGTCCTTCATCAGTATTGCCTCTGGTGAGGTCTTAGAAATGTTACCAACTTCAGCCTGTTCATGTGCTGAAGCAGGAAAAGTGGCAGTCTCACTAGAAGTTCTTATCTCCTCCTCCACACGGGGAGATAGAACTGTGTAATCCCTGTGCTGTGGGTTATCAGCAACACTAGAATCCTCCACCTCAAGTGTTGAGGTTTTCCCAGTTGTAATAGGTTTCTGGGGAGGGGTTGGAGTGTTTAACTGAGTCAGCACTTCAACAATTATAAAAGTTGGGCTTTGTGGGGTGGCTTCAGTGGGAGATAGATGTGAAGCAGATTGCACCTGGGGTGAATGGTGCTCTTCAATGGCAACCTTCTCAAATGAGAGAGGTTCCAGAAATATGGCACCCTGAAATGGGTGCTTAAGATCCTGTTGAGAGGATTCTTGAGCGATTGTGGTTGGTGGAGTCTGTATAACTACTGGTGGATTACTACCAGCAGTTACTTGCCTTGGTGCTGCAGGGGCATCCTTAGGGGACTCAACTCCCTGAGTAGCTTTTTGGGCTTTTAGTTTTGGCTTGGTGGGGACTTTGGATCTGGAGGATGAGGCTGTGGGTTCCCGCTGCTTGGGTTTTAGCAGCTTGGCAGCCTCTTTTAGTTGTGTGTTTGAGTTGTGCCTGGAGTATACTTCAGGCAAAACTGCCACAACAGGGACTCCTAGGCCAACAAGGCCCACAACTTTTAATTGATTTTCAATAGTAGCCATAAGAAACCTTGGATATAATATCCATCTGTTAGCCACATGTTTCAAAGCCATTTCTTTTAATTCTAAAAAGATAAGTTCAGAAAAATTTAAGCTTTGGCATTCAAGAATAGAATACAATACCTGTTGCCACTTGGAAGACATTTGATCCCATGAGGAGGTCTTGGGGGCAAGGCAGACATTGACCATCTGGAAGATTAGGCGTCAGGGTCATGGAAGTGCTTCTTCAAGATTGTGGTAGCACTTAGGTCACCTTCGTATCCATGATGGGCGAAAGATAAGTCGGTTGTACCCTTAGGATATTCGGTGACGAAGGTGGCATCATTCAGATTTGGGGTTTGCCGAATAATGTTAGAAGTGACGACCACCTTCTTCTGGTTGACAAACGACTGGAGAGTGATCTCGGCATCATTCTCACCAGTTGTAAGGGTGACGTTTGTCCAGAATTGTTGTAGGGATTCGGGTATATGGTTGGATTCAAAAGAAAGGCCGTTTGGTATGGGGATTCAACCATCAGATCGATGGCATCATCAAACTTGTTCCAGAAGGCTGATTGGTGAGGTAGGCTACACAGTTATGGCGTGGTTTGAGTTGCATGGTCGCCATTAATGCAGGAGGGAAGGTTTGAGAATTTTGAATAATAAAGTTTAGAGAATGAAAAGTTCTGAGGTTAGGGTTTGGTATTTATAGATTATGAAATGGCTGATGGAAAACAACTGAAGGTTTTGGTGTTGGTCATCAGTTGATTGAAATGACTGAAGACATGGTTTTAACCTTCAGATGTTGTAAACAACTAAAGACTTGGTGTTAGTCATCAGTAGTTGGAAACTACTGAAGACTTGGTTTTGGCTTCAGTTGTTTTGAAATGAACAGCAGTTGTTTGAAACAGCTGAAGAGTAAAGTCACTCATCAGTTGTTGTCGTCAATTCACAGGTTTCAGTTGTTTCATTCTGACCTCAATATTACTCATCAGACTTTTGTCTGATTTCAAACGTTTCATTGGTCATCAGTTCTTTTGATATTTATTCATCAGTTCTTCTGAACATTTGTGCAGTAGATCTTTTTGAAATAAATATTCTTCAGAACTTGTGAACAAATTTTGTCTTCAGTACTTATGCTCAAGATTACACATCAGTACTTTTGGACAAATTTTGTAACATCCGGTATTTTCGTTAATCAAAAGTTAATATCGTTTATTCTTGTAAGGGCCTTTATTGTCATAATTGAAACTTATGGTTCATTCTTGCTATTTACTATAATTTGTATGTTAATCCTTTAACTTGAAAGTTTAATAATAATAATAATAATAATAATAATAATATAATAATAATAATAATATGATAATATTAATAATAATAATAAAATAATAATAATAATGATAATAATAACAAAATAATAAAAATAACAATAATAATAGTAATAATAGTAATAATGACAATAACAATAATATAATAATAATGACAATAATAACTATAAAAATAATAATCATAATAATAATAATCATAAATATAATAGTAATAATAATAAAATTTTAGTTAATACAAAGTTCAGGGGGTGTTTTGTAAAATTTATAAAGATTTAAATCTTTATCAACAGCCTAAACCTCAGGGGCCCAAACTGCAATTTAACCAAACTAAACCCCCACCCCCCTTCCTATCCGCGTTTTTCCGGTGACTTGGCCGGAGCTCCGACCGAACTCCGGCAAGCTTCAAAATCATTTAAACCGATTTGACCCCCAAATAATTAACCCCCAACACTCTCGGCCCCATGTTTCGAACTCGAGACTCAATCCAATTTGAAATTCCCGCTCGTTCCTCTTGCCAAAATCAAACCCGTATCTCCTTTACAAAATACGAAACCAAATCCCGTCCAGATACACGAATTCAATCAAATTAATCATTTCTAAACTTAATACGCGTCTTAAACAATCAATCAATCAATTATAACACAATTACAGCTCGAATCTCTCAAAATTGGTAAACGGGAACGCGGTTTCAAAATCAAACGAGTTAAGCTCGAATCCATGAAATCAAAGCTATATATTGTGGCCTTTCGGTTCATTGTGGAGTTCCTAAACTCCCTGAACCTCCAATTTCACAAGAAAACCTCTCGATCACAAAACCCCAATCTCAAGAACAACCGAATCAAACTCGAACTCGAAACCCTATCTACACCCCCATCAATCAGGTAATTGGAACCTGTATTCTACTCGTTTTTGATCAAGGATCAAAAGCCCTATGACGATTTAGGTGATTAACACCGAATCAAGGGTCAATTTTGATCCTGTTGAACCTAGGGTTCATCGAATTCGGGGATGAATCGGGGATTAGGGTTAAAAGTATTTGAAAGCCAATGTGAACCACGGCCACGGCCCTGGTTCACTGGCACCCGCGCCCCATTCTTCGGTGGAGGTCCCGGGTTCGACCCGGCAACCCCCTTTTTCTTTTTCTTTCTGATTTTTCTTCTTCTTTTCTTCATTTCTTTTTAATTATTAAACCTTTTAAATTCTGAAAATTTCTAAATTAATTTTATAAATGCAGATTAATTTTCTTATTTTTGTTTAATTAAATTGTGACTAAATTATTTTATAAAATACTTTTGTATTTATAAATACATAATTTTAGTTTAAAAATACAAAAGAAAGAGTAAACATAAACTTGTATATGTATATATATATTTTTAAATAACTAAATTGTTTAGGTACTTATACCTATATATATATATATATTTATATATAGTCTTTTAATAACTAAATCACTCAAAATGATATTATAATTGTTTAGTATGTATATTTATATATATATTCAAACAATAAATTGTTTAGTTATTTATACCTATATATATATATATATATTGTTCTTTTAATAGTTAAATCACTTGTTATGTTTATTATACACAATATTATAATTGTTAGTATATATATATATTTATATATATTCAAACAATTAAATTGTTAAATTACTTATACCTATATATTATATATATTTATATATAGTTCCTTATAATAGCTAAATCACTTATTATAATTATTATATACAATCCTTATAAATCGGTTCAACGTACAATTAAATCAAGTTTTATTATTCTTTCTCTTACGCGCTAACAATTGATTATACCAAGTATAAAAATCCATTCGTTCCATTTAACCGATCACGTTATTAACATGTAATAAATACGAATAATTATTAAATCTTATTAGACCTACAATTAATCATCAAACAAATTATAACGGCTACTTATTTCGTTTAGGTGCGTTGTGACGTTTGTGTTGGAAATCTTATTCGTGGTTATTCTTATTACATCTACAAGTCTCCTTTATTAACATGTGAGTTCTTATGCCCGCTTTACGATTATTTCACGTCTTTCGGGGTGAAACGTTGCTTACACAAACTTACACATACACGCTTGATACTTATTACACACGTGCAATTCTTTACATAGTCGTGGTTGTTTGGATATGTTAAGTATTATATGAGATGTGACATACATGTGCAATCATTAACTATTGCTAGCCTAGCGAAGTCTTAGATCTTTGGGCCTGACAAGCCTATTGGTGCTAAAGTCGATGTATTGCCGACTCCTAGGAGCCGTATGCTTGTGCACTAGGGAACCAAATACACTTAGCTAATCATGCTTATTCATAATTCAGTCGAGGCTTGATTGTAACTATGCATGTTCTATATACTTGCTATCTTGTGACCATTGACTAGAATTGCACATTTGTATACTTATTGTATTTAAAACCATGAGAATTCACCAACTAGTTAGTTGACTTTATTTTCAACATGTTTTAGGTAATGTGCAAGCTTAGCAATGATTGAAGGAATGCTTAAACCTAGAACATGGACCTAGGCTTAATAAAGACAATTGGATTCTTGTTTTCGTTTGATTATTTTGAGGCATTGATGTATGTGATGTTCGAAAACAATTGATTAATGACTTTTATACTTTAACATAGCGTTATGTGGCTGTGAACAATCTTAACCCTCGCACCTCGACGTTTCCGCCGTCAAGGTTGGGGTGTGATAAATTTGTTCTTCAATACTTATTTGTTGGAAATAAGCATCAGTAATTACAACCACATCAATAGTTGTAACTATATCAGTTCTTTTCAACAATAATGCACTTCAGTACTTTTAAGTAGTTAGTCTTCAGTCTTTTTAACACACAGTAGTTTAAAAATATTGAAGATAAAATAACTCATCAGTACTTATTTTTGACTTTGGTATACTAATACTTATCAGTACTTATAATCTGAGAGTATCAGTATTAGTCAATTTATTCTAGCTACAGCATACCAAGCCTTAACATAAGATTTTGAAAAGTTGCATTGTCCAAAGGCTTAGTAAATATATCTGCAAGCTCATCAGCACTAGGAACAAACTTTGGATCAATCAGACCTTTTTCATAACAATCCCTGATGAAATGATATCTGATCTCAATGGTTTGGTCTTAGAATGCTGGACAGGATTCTTGACAATACAAAAAGCTGAAGCATGTCCATCAATAATGGAGTCTTAGTCTCTGTAATGCCATAATCCAGTAACTGATTCTGAAGCCAGAGTACCTGAGATGTACAACTTGCAGCAGCAATATACTCTGCTTCAGCAGTGGATGTAGCAACTCAAGTTTGTTCTTACTCTGCCAAGAAACCAAACAATTTCCTAGAAATTGGCATCCACCAGAAGTTGATTTTGGTTACTTTACACCCTGCATAGTCACTATCAGAGAAAGCAACCAATTTGTAAGAGTGCCTAGTGGAATACTAAAGTCCTAGAGATTGAGTTTCTTACAAGTATCTAAAGATCCTTTTGACTTAGGGTAGAGGAACCAGCTCCCACACTTGCTGCTTTTTAAACTGAAGAAGTTCAAGTTGCATGGCTTCAACCCGTCCATGGTCTCTTAATGCAACATGATAGTTCTTTGGCTCTTGCTGACTGATGAAGAGAGCATAGAAGCAAGAAATTGAACAATGACCTCTAGTTGAAACTCCAGCATTGATATCACCAATGATTTGAGACATTGGGTGATCTTCAGCTCTTGAAAGACAATAAGATCTGTGCAGGTGTTTGCAGGAGATTCAGCAGCAACAGATGTTAATCAGACTCTTGAAACCATGAAGGAGATGGCAATTCAAACAAAGTAGATAATGTAGAGATCTCATCAGCATTTGTTGTGGATGGAGCTGCTGAAGCTATAGGACATCAGGTTTAGATGACTCAGGCAGTTGAGCACTAAACTTGAAAAGGTGAGTACTGTCATCATCATCATCAGTACCACCAGGTGGAGAACTGTTTGCATGAGGTGAAATATTTTCAGGAACTACAACAGCTGGAGACTGATAAGGAACATATGCAGTATGTCCAAATCAAATAGCTCCACAGGGTTTGTGGAATCTTGTCCTTTGGAGATTCATTAAACTTCACATGCAAGGTCTCTTCCACTATCTTTGTTCTGCAGTTGAAAACTCTGTATGCCTTGCAAGTAGATGAAATCCAACAAAGTACCCTGCATCCACCTTGATTCAAACCTCTAAAGTGGATTCTTTGTGTTGAGAATGTAACAGGGACACCCAAATGCTCTAAAAAATGAATCAGAGGGGCCAATGATGTAAACTTCATAAAGAGTCTTCATCAACCTCTGATTTACTAAGACTCTATTCTGCACATAGCAAGCTGTGTTGACAGCTTCAGCCAAAAGGTTAGTGGCAAACTAGAATCAGCCAACATTAACCTAGTAGCTTCAATAAGTGTCCTGTTCTTTCTTTCCACTACTCATTTTGTTCAGGAGTTCTTGGAATGCTATACTGCCTCTTGATTCCCTTAGACAAGTAAAATCATCAAGGTGTGATTTCTAAATTCTGTGCCATTATCAATCCTCACACACTTGACTGGAAGGGAATACTGTTTTTCACATACAACACAAAGTATATAATGGCTTGTGCAGCTCATCTTTTGAATGCAAGAAGAGAAAGTCCATACAAATCTGGAGTAATCATCCACAATTACCAGACAGTATTTCTTCTTGCCATGCTCATCATCTTACAGGACTAAACAAATCCATATGCAGTAATTGCAAGCAGGTAGTAGACTTTGGCTCTTCTATTGGAGCAAATGATACTTGTGTTGCTTCCCTTTCAAACAAACAGAGCAGTTGTCATCAATTTGACTCCTTCATTGGCAATCCTCTCACTAAACCATGATGGATCAGCTGGTTCATGTTTTTAAGATTCACATGACCAACTTCTATGCCATAGTTTAGATTCCTGAGGAGAGGCCTTGGAGAACAGGCAAGGATGGCCTTTTAGATCAATTTTCTTTGATAAGTCTAAGGCATATACTCTTCCTGTCCTGTTGGCCTCAGGAGAGTATATTCATCAATACCTTGTCAATCAAACTTAGAACTTTGGAAGACAGGATCTGCAGTTTGGCTGGTGAAAAGGGCAACATGACCTTTATCACACATCTGACTGACACTTAAGAGATTGTACTTGAGATTCTCCATATGGTTGACATCATCAAACCTATTTCACCATTTGAAACAAAGCCTTTGCCGATGATGTAACCTTAGCATCATTACAAGGAACAAATCCCTTATTCCTTGAGAGAGTCATTAAGAGAGAGCTGCTCCCTATCATATGCTGGATCCTCCACTGTCCACATACCAGATGCTTCTTGGCATGCTGAAGAACCCTGCATTGTCAAAAGAACAGTTAGCTTTTAAGAACCCAAACCATTTTGGTTTGGGTCTGTTTCATCAACAAATTGACACTGTTGGACAAAAGAACCAATGAGCCAAGATCAGGAAAACCTCTAAGTCCCACATGCCACTGCTACAACTGCTGAAGACTCCCATCAGTTACAATGTTCTCTTGCTTGAATGTCAGACTCGAGAACATCTGAAGACTCTCATCAGCTATTGTGTTCTCTTGCTTGAATGTCAAACTCGAGAGCATCTTAGCTCCAGCCTTCTGCTGTTATGACAAAGTCTGAAGAACAAAGTATGAAGATCAAAGAACTGAAGAATATCAGCTGAAGACTCCAAAGTACTGAAGACCAAGTACTGAAGTCTGAAGTACTGATCTTACAAGTACTGAAGACTTCAAGTACTGAAGACAAGTACTGAAGAATCAAAAGCTGAAGAACTAAAGAACTGAAGACCTTTACTGAAGCACAAAGTCTGAAGACAAAGACTGAAGACAACAACTGATGATTCTACTGAAGTCATCAGTTGTTATATCATCTGAAGCCAAGTCTGAAGACCAAGTACTGAAGACTCAGAGTTTGTCACAACAACTGAAGAAGTCTTCTTCAGTTGTTGTGGTGGTTTTCTTTTCAGTAGTTTATTTTGTTTCAGTAGTTGTACAACAACTGAAGAGCATGTTCTTCAGTTGTTATAGTATCAGTAGTTATAAACGACTGAAGAGTTTGTTCTTCAGTCGTTGTAGGATTTCAGTAGTTTACTTTTGTCAGCACTTAGGAACTTTTGTAAGAAGATGTCAGTTGTTGACATCTTCAGTAGTTTTATGTTTTGACAACTGTAATTTGAATATTCAGTGATGTCAGAAAGGACATCACCACCATGCTTTTGCCGCCTATATAAGGATGGCAAGCCATACAGTTTTAAATGCCGAAACGTGCGACAATAGAACATTTATTGCTTCGCAGAAAACTCTTCTCTCTATGTTATGCTTTAATTGCAATATCTTTTATGTTCTTGCTTTAATTGCTAATTAATGTGCTAAATCCGCTGCAAACATAATCTAATTGATCAAACGAGAGGCTGAGATCCTGTCAAATGGTATCAGAGCAGGTTAATCATTGATCGATCTTACCATTGATCATTTGAAACTGCTCTTTTGATCTCTCAGTTTGATCGAATTAGCAATTTGCAAGAGTTAGTCATAGAGAGTGAGTTTCTGCTGTTTCCGGCCAAAATCTTGAGGTTTTGGTGGTTTTGAGTTACGATTGTCGTGTTTAAACTTGTTCTTGACCAAAACCTGAGAGACAACACCAACCAATGATCCTCACAATACTGGTTCCGCAACCAAGCCTCCGATGCTGGTTAGGAACGAGTATAAACATATGGCAAAGACGTATGCTGCACCACTTGGCTGTCAACAGTGCTGGTTGTGGAAGTCAGTGGTGCATGGGCCATACAAGCCTATGGTGAACGTCCCGGAATCTAATGAACAGGTTGCGAAGAAAAACTGAACTATCGGACGAAGAGATCTAAAGCTGTTGAAATTGATGCTAGAGCCCATGGAATTTTAGCCATGGCCATTCCAAACGAGATATATTCAGGGCTCTTGCATCATGAGTCTGCTCATGACCTATGGGTTGCTCTAAAGGAACAATTTGGAGGAACTGATTCGGTCTTAGCAAACAATAGGGAAATCCTTGCCCAACAATATGAGACTTTCTCATATAGAAAGGGTGAGACTCTGACCCAGCAGTTTGAGCGGTTCTCTTGTTTAATCTCTGAGCTGAAGATGGTTAAACAAGAGTACTCCAAAAGCCAGATGAACAACAGTTCCTCAGGTCATTGCCTGAGAGATGGGACACATATACCATTGTCCTACGCTCTAGTGCTGACCTTGACACTCTATCTCTCACCCAACTTCATGGGAAACTACTCACTTTTGAGAGAGAGGTAGAGCAAAAGAGGAAGTTGTCATCTTCTGGCAAACTTGCTGATGACTTTGTCCAAGGTAATGCTGCCTTGATAAGTCATGAGTCAGAATATGCTTCATCAGAAAGTTCTTATGATGAGCATATTGATTTCTCTACAAACTCAGAACAAGCTTTTGTTGGTGTTAGTAGTTCAGGAGGAGGTGGTGACAACTTGTGTTTTCTGATGGAGGATTGAAGGGCATTCCAGATGATGATCTGGAAGAGATGGATATTTTGAACCAAATGGCAATGATAAATATCCGATCTCAGAAGTTCTACAAAAGAACTGGTAGGAAATTCCCAGGACTCTCTGGCAAAACCAAAGTTGGTTTTGACAAGAGCAAGTTGAGGTGTCACAAGTGCCAAAGGCTTGGACACTTTGCAAGAGAGTGTAGATCATCTGGATCTAACTCATCTGCACCCTTTGTGACTTTTCCCAGCAATAGCTCACAGCACAAAGGGCAACCTTCCTACAGTTCTTCCATCCATCTCAAGCACAAGCACCACCTGCTTATTTTGTGCCACAGGGTCATATGCCTTATCCTTACCCTGTTACTACATGCCTCAGCTGGTCAACCTCAAGCACCCCGGCTCAACCACCTCATGCTCTTCCAGAGCCTCATTCTTCCCAATCTCATCACCACACACAACCTCAACAACAAAGCTTTTTCACCCCAACTGCTGTTGACTGGAGTAGTCTACCAGAAGAGCTATCTGGTCAGGAACCACTACTCCAAGGTGCTGGTCAACATGGTGGTGATCAACCTTTTGGAAATCTTGCTCTGATGGCCCTTGATTCTGCTGAAGGGTCATCATCCAATGCCTCATCTCAGGTATCCACTGAGGCAAAAGCCAAGCTTTGTTCAGAGTCATGCATAGCAGCATTTGCTTCTATTAGAGAAGCAAATGTAGCTTTAATAGATAAAATCTTGAGCTTGAGCACACTATTTCCAAAAGAAAAGCTGATTTTGAGGTTGTTCTAAAGATAAAAATGATGAGATTTACAAGCTCAACTGCCAAATCAAAGATAGTAAAGCTAGGGAAGATGTACTTCTAGAGAAGTACAAGGACCTCAAGGAAACTCTTGCAACCACCCAAGTTGAGTGTGATCGATGGGTGCAATCTTGCAAGGGTTTTGAAATGCTTCTTAGCAAGCAAACAGCTTCCAATGTGAAGTTTGGCATTGGTTATAATCACACTGCTCCTCCCACAGACTTCATTTCAAGAGCAGAAGTTGAATCTGATGGGGAGAGCAATAACCAATCCTTCTCATCATGTGACTTACTATCTCTGAATCAGCATCATCAGAGATAGACTATCACATGACCAAAAGGCTGATCAACTCAGAGTTGTCACTAGAAGTACTGAAGGTACTGGAGAGCAAGTGACAACATCTGAAGTTCAAACCTCAAATACTGTTAGCACTAAAGAGAAGAAAACTAACAGTAGGAAAGGTTTGAAGACAGCTAGAGAGGATACCAGGAAAGCAGGCACTAGGAAGAAAACTGCTAGTACTGATGACAAACAGCTGAAGAACAAGTCTTCAGCAGTTAAATCCTCTTCAGCTGATGATCAGCATAAGATGAAGAAAAAGCCATGTGAGATATGTGGCTTGTTCAATCATCTTACTGATGATTGCTGGTACAAAAGGGGTTCCAAACTCAAACAGAAGGAGCAAATTACTGAGAGCATCAATAAAATGAAGAATGAGTTTGAAACCAAGTTTGTACTGGCAACATCCAAGCCTGAAATCCCTAGGCCCAAAGTTAAATCCAAGAAGGTAGGGATTACTCAGGCAACAGCTGAGGTTGCTCAGAAAAAGATGGTACAACATAGGAACTCATCATCAGCAAACTCCAATATGTCTGAAGAGCTGAAAGCCCTATCACAGAATCAGACACAATTGGTGATGATGGTTCAGCAGCTAGTGGGAAGAGTCAACCACTTAGATGCTCCTGTGTTGAAACCACAGAAAAGGAAGTCCAAGCCAAAGGGTTCCTCTTCTGTACCATCTTCTTCACCTCAAGCTGTCACTCACAACACACCTGTTAGTGCTACACCTGTAGCTGAGAACAGACCCAAAGCCAAGCAGGTTTGGGTCTCCAAGACTAACTAACACATGGTTGTGTTTGCAGGGTTCTTCAACATGCCATAGAAGCATCTGGTATGTAGACAGTGGAGGATCCATGCATATGACTGGAAGCAGCTCCCTTCTTAATGACTACTCTCAAGGAAAGAAGGGATTTGTTTCTTTTGGCAATGATGCAAAGGGTTACATCGTCGGAAAAGGCTTTGTTTCAACGGGGAAATAAGGTTTGATGATGTTAACCATGTGGAGAATCTCAAGTACAACCTCTTGAGTGTCAGTCAAATGTGTGACAAAGGCCATGTTGCCCTTTCACAAGCCAGAACTGTAGGATTCTGTCATCCAAAGTTCTGAGTTTGATTGACAAGGCATTGGATGAACACACTCTCCTGAAGGCCAACAGGACAGGAAGAGTGTATGCCTTAGATCTTTCCAAAAAGATGGATCTAAAAGGCCATCCTTGCCTATTCTCCAAGGCATCTCCTCAAGAGTCTACACTATGGCATAGAAGGCTGGGTCATGTTAATTTCAAGAACATGAATCAGCTTATAAGCCATGGTTTAGTAAGAGGATTGCCTCTGAAGGAGTTCAAGTGTGAAGATGACTGCACTGCTTGCTTGAAAGGAAAACAACACAAAGTTCATTCCCTTCAATAGAAGAACCAAAGTCCACTGCCTGCTTACAACTTCTGCACATGGATCTCTTTGGTCCTGTCAGAGTAATGAGCATGGCAAGAAAGAAATACTGCCTGGTAATTGTGGATGATTACTCCAGGTTTGTATGGACTTTCTTCTTGCACTCCAAGGATGAAGCAGCAAAGACAATAATGAACTTTGTGTTACAAGTAGAAAAGCAGTATTCCCTACAGGTCAAGTGTGTGAGGAGTGACAATGGAACAGAATTTAGAAACCACACACTTGATGACTTCTACCTGTCCAAGGGAATTAGAAGGCAGTTTAGCATTCCAAGAACTCCTGACAGAATGGAGGTGGAGAGAAGAACAGGACCCTCATTGAAGCAGCAAGGTCAATGTTGGCTGACTCAGGGCTGCCACTGACCTTTTGGGCTGAAGCTGTCAATACAGCTTGCTATGTACAGAATAGAGCCTTAGTAAATAAGAGGTTGATGAAGACTCCCTATGAAGTTCTTCATCATTTGGCCCCTCTTATTTCATTCTTAGAGCCTTTGGGTGTCCTTGTTTCATTCTCAACACTAGCAACCCACTCCATAAGTTTGCTAGTAAGGTGGATGCAGGGTACTTTGTTGGTATTCATCAACTTGCAAAGCATACAGAGTCTTCAACTGTAGAACCAAAGGGGTTGAAGAAACTTTGCATGTTAAGTTCAATGAATCTCCAAAGGACAAGATTCCACAAAACCCTGTGGAGCTGTTTGATCTGGACATACTGCAATATGTTCCTTATCAACCTCCATCTGTTGAGCCTGTCAACAGATCTCCACCTGGTGGTACTGAAGATGATGAAGTCAGTACTCACCTCTTCAGGTTTAGTGACAACCTGCCTAATTCCACTGAACCTGATGCTCCTGTAGCCTCAGCAGCTCCATCCACTACAAATGCTGATGAGATTTCTGCTTGCTCTACTTCATTTGAGCTGCCATCCTCTACATGGTTTCAGGAATCTCCATCACCATCTGTTGCTGCTGATGGGTCTACAAAACACTTGCACAGATATCATAGTTTATCAAGAGCTCAAGAATCACCCCACTTCACAAATCATTGGTGATATTCATGCTGGAGTTTCAACCAGGAATCAATTGTCCAACTTCTGCTTCTATGCTCTCTTCATCAGTCAGCAAGAACCAAAGAACTATCATATTGCTTTAAGAGACAATGGATGGGTGGAAGCTATGCAGCTTGAGCTACTTCAATTCAAGAAACAGCAAGTGTGGGAGCTTGTTCCATTACCCAAAGGTAAGTGTGCTATAGGCACCAAGTGGGTATTCAGGAACAAAACAGATGAGAAGGGCCAAATTGTCAAGAACAAGGCCAGACTGGTTGTTCAAGGGTTTGCACAGGAGGAAGGAATCGATTATGATGAGACCTTTGCACCTGTGGCCAGACTAGAAGCAATTAGACTGTTCTTAGCTTATGCTGCCTTTCACAGTCTTAAGGTTTATCAAATGGATGTCAAAAGTGCCTTCCTATATGGAAAAATAAAAGAAGAGGTTTATGTGTGTCAACCACCAGGCTTTGAGGACAATAAACATCCTGATTGGGTGTACAAGCTTGATAAGGCTCTCTATGGGCTGAAGCAAGCACCTAGAGCCTGGTATGAGACACTCTCAACCTTTCTTCTAGAGAATAAGTTCACTAGAGGCACCATTGATAAAACCTTATTCATCAAGACTGTGAGGACAACATAAGCTCCTTGTTCAGATTTATGTTGATGATATCATCTTTGCATCCTCTGATCCAAAGTTGTGTGATGAATTTACAAAGCTTATGAAGCTGAGATTTGAAATGAGTGCTATGGGAGAATTACAGTACTTTCTGGGTTTGCAAATCAAACAACTGGATGATGGAATCTTCATCCATCAGTCCAAGTATCCAAAGAGTTGTTGAATAAGTTTGATTTACAAACCTGTAAGCCCTGTTCTACTCCCATGAGCAGCATCACACAACTAGATGTTGATCAGAAAGGTAAAGCGGTTGATGAAACCCTTTACAGATGTATGATTGGGTCCTTGATGTACCTTACAGCTTCTAGACCAGACATCATGTTTTCAACATGTGCTTGTGCTAGATTTCAGGCTGCACCTAAAGAATCCCATTTGATTGCAGTCAAAAGGATCTTTAGATATCTGCAAGGTACCCAATCACTAGGACTTTGGTATTCAGCTGGGCATCATGCAAATTAGTTGCTTTCTCTGATAGTGACTATGCAGGATGCAAAGTCACCAGAAAATCCACTTCTGGTGGTTGCCAATTCCTAGGCAATTGTTTAGTTTCTTGGCAGAGTAAGAAACAAACATCAATTGCTACATCCACTGCTGAAGCTGAGTATATTGCTGCTGCAAGCTGTACCTCTCAAATACTCTGGCTTCAGAACCAACTTCTGGATTATGGCATTACTGAGACTAAGACTCCATTATTAATGGATAGTGCTTCAGCTCTTTGTAGTTAAGAATCCAGTCCAGCACTCTAGGACCAAGCATATTGAGATCAGACATCATTTTATCAGGGATTGCTATGAGAAAGGTCTGATTGATCCTAAGTTTGTGCCTAGTGCTGATGAGCTTGCAGACATTTTACTAAGCCTTTAGATAGTGCCACATTCCAAAATTTGGTACTAAGGCTTGGTATGCTGCAGCTTGATGATTTGACCTATGCTGGTACTCTTAGTTCACAACTACTGAAGAGCAAAGGTCAAATATAAGTACTGATGAGTAATTTAGTCTTCAGCTCTTTCACAACTACTGAAGACTAAACTGACTCAAAGTACTGTACATTATTTATTGAAAAACAACTGATGTAGTGGGTGGATTACAACTACTGATGTGATTTTCAATAAATAAGTACTGAAGAACAAATTTTGCTCACAAGTACTGATGTGTAATCTTACACAAATACTGAAAAGACAAAATTTGTTCAACCATATTTCATCAGCACTTGTGAACATCTGATCACAAGAGCTGAAGGCATATTCCCAAGAGCTGAAGGGTCAATGAAACATCTGAAAGTCAGCCAAAGAGCTGATGAGTAAGTGTGGAGGCTAGTATGAAACAACTGATTTGACGGAACAGCTGATGAGTAATTTCTCATCAGCTGATAACAACAGCTGATGTTTCTACACACAAACAACTGAAGGACAAAACCATGTCTTCAGTAGTTCACAACTACTGACATCAGTAGTTCACAACTACTGAAGGCTAACACCAGTCCTCAGTTGTTTACAACAACTGAAGCAATACCATGTCTTCAGTAGTTCACAACTACTGATCTCAGTAGTTCACAACTACTGAAGGCTAACACCAAGTCTTCAGTTGTTACAACGTCTGAAGAAGAATACTAGGTCATCAGTAGTTCATAACTACTGAAGACTGACAGTAACTCTTCAGACGTTCACAACATCTGAAGGACAAAACCAAGGTCTCAGTAGTTTCAACTACTGAAGGCTAACACCAAGTCCTCAGATGTTACAACCACTGAAGGTTAAAACCACGTCATCAGCTGTTACAACAACTGATCACTAACACCAAAACCTTCAGTAGTTTTCTTTCAACCTTTGCCCTACCCTATAAAACCCACCTTCAGAGCATTTACTCACTTGACCTAATCCTTACAAACCTCTGAAATTCCCATACACCATTAATGGCGAACATGCAACTGAAACCTCGACACAACTGTGTCGCCACCTTACAAAATCGCCATTATGGCCCAAGTTTCACCAAGCCGTCGATCTTATGCACGACTCACCATACAAAACGGCTTTTCTCTTGAACCCCACACTATACACCGACTCCTTGACGGAGTTTTGGACCAATGTCACCGTCCAACCGGAGAGCAGATGCCGAGGTCTCTCTCCGTCCTCCGTCAACGGCAAACCGTGGTTATCACTCCAGCTGCTCTACGCCAAACCCTAGAGCTGGATGATGCCACTCACCCAACTTCCTACCCAAAGGTACCCTTGATCTTCCTTCACATCTCATGACTATCAGGGTAACCTCTCCGCCTCCACCTTGTTGAAGAAGAAACACTTTCTGACCTCAACGATTGATCTTCCACATGGTGAATGTATGTCTGGCTCCCAAGACCTCTTCGTGGGACCAGATGTCCACAAGGTGGCAGCAGGTATTGTATTCTATCCTTGAGAAACAACCTTTAAATTTTACTGATCTTTTATTTTTGGAACTCAAGGACATGGCCACAAAACCTTTTTCTAACCGTTGGAACTTGTATCCACGGTTCATAATGGCCATGATCGAATACCAGCTTCAGGCTGAGGGACTAGTTGGCACTGGGGTCCCTGCCATGGCTGTTCAAGCTGAGGTATACTCCAGGCACAACACTGACCAAACACTCAAACAGGCTGGCCGGCTGCGAAAACCCACGCAGCTGGAACCCACAGCCTCCACCTCCAAATCCAAAGTCCCCACCAAGCCAAAAGCCAAAAAGAAGCCCACAAAGGCTACTCAGGGAGATGAGTCCCCTGAGGATGCCCCTGCCACACAAAGGCAGGATGTGCCTGCTGGTTCGATTCTCCCAGCAGGTACCACGACTCCACCCACCACAACCGCACAGGCTTCCTCTCAACAGGAGCCTGATGCAACCAATTTTGGGGCAACCACATTACTGGGGTCTTCCTCACTTGAGGAGGCTGCCATTGAAGAGCACAGTCCTCCCCATGTGCATACTGCTTCTAGCCCACATACAGGGAGACCGCCCCACTAAGCCCACATTGGTTATAGCCAAAGTGCTGACTGATCTGAGCACTCCACCCTCTCCCCAGAAACCTATTACCACTGGGGAGACTCCAACCGAAGAGGGGGTGGGCACAAGTGCTGATCAGAGCCCACAGCACAGAGAATCAGTTCACTCTCCCAGTGTGGCTAGGGAGAGAGAACAATCTGGTGAGGCTGCCACTTCCCCTGCATCAACATCTGAGCAGGGTGAAGCTGGTAACATCTCTAAGACCTCACCAGAGGCAATGGCCGATGATGGATCCAATCCTGAGGCCAGAAGTCCCCAGTACCATGAACAAGGGGCACATGTCATTACTGAGCCACACTCAGGACATGTTCATCCTGACAATGTCAGGAGGTCAGGTGATTCAGCTCATGCTGATGATGACCTGAGCTTCTTCTACGATGTAGTGCTCAAAACACTATCCTTGAGGATGAGATAAGCAGACTCAAAGAGCTGCTTGCTCAAATGACTCAGGATAGAAGTCCATCTGCCACCACTACCCCACAGATGGCACCTTCACCCGAAGGTCTCACAGACACTGAGCCACTCCACAAACTCAGCCACCAGCCCCTGCTTCTGGCACTAGCTCTCAGGGACAGAACCCCCTGAGCAGCTGGATGATCCTCCAGAAATCCCTGCCTCTCATCACACCAATCCTTAAAGATATAATTATTCAAACCCTTGATGAGAGGCTTCCCACATATATACAACCATGGTGGAGGTTGCCATATCTAAGGCTCTTGCTGATAGTCAAACCCCAACCAATGCAACCAAAAAGGGGGAGATCAGTGCAAGACAAGAGGAAGAGGGGAGAGGAGGAGAAAGAGGCAGAGAAAGAGTGGTGGTGGTAGAGAGGGAGTTGGCTGAGGAGAGTAGTAGGGTGAGGGAGAAGGGGAAGAGGAAAGTGAGGGAGGTAGAGCATATAGAAGTGGCTGAAATCCAAAAGGATTTCAGTATCACTGATAAGAATAAGGGAGAGGGAAGAAGGTGGCTGATCCTGATCTAGCAGCCCTTGTCAAGGAGGCTGATGCTGAACATAACCGTTCAATGAACAAAGTCATTGAACAGCTGTTCAGGCAAGGCTTTGACAAGGACACTGCCTTGCTAGATCAAGAGATCAGGAATATGGAGAGGAGAGAGATTGAGTACCGATGGACTACTCATAGCAAGAGGAAAGACAAAAACTTGAGGCTATGAGTAGGTTCACTTCGAAGTACCTGGGCAGACCAGTCCTTGATGTTAAGGCATGGACCAGGGACAAACTCTTGGCAATAACACCAAGATTTGTTCGGCTGGTGATTTTACAAAGGGACTGGTCGCAGAGGCCTTATCTGAAGCCGGTGCTGGGAACAGGACACTGCTAGTCAAGCTAACCAAACCAGCCCTTATCTCTAGGCTGCTAGCAGTGCCTGCCAACACTCCCACACCAACAACCCAACCACAACCCACAAAAACAACTCCTTTACCACCAAAACCCGCAGCCAATGATCCACCCTTGAAGAAGAAGAGAAGGGTGCTGAGGCTGCAAGATGAAGAAGAGGATGATGAGGAGGATAGCCTGCCACTCTCAGCAGTTATACCTCTACCCAAAGCCAAACCACAAACCATCAATCCCACCTCACAGCAGGACACTGTGAAGGTAAGTTAGAAGAGGAGGAGCAGCAGAAAAGACATGATGAGGAAATGCTGAAAAGCATTGACAAATGTTATACTGCTACCACCTCTATAATAAACATGCAGAGAGAAGCTCTGAGGTTATTCACCCTCAGACAAACCTTTCAATATGAAAGGGAGAGGGTGAGAACTTGGCCTGACCCAAGGGTGGCTCACAGGATAGTCAAGAAGGACATGCCTGTGAGATACAAAAGCCAACTAAAGAGAATCGTAGATGAAGAGATCTCTGTGGCTATTGTAATAACACCCTGGGAAATAGTAGATGAATTCGAGAAAGCTTATAGAGCCGGCCAATCACCCTTTTCAATGCTAGATAATAGGGTGGTTAGGAAGGGTCTGGTCTATAAGAAGCTTGAGAATTTTCATAGGAATGAGCTCACTTTGTTGTTAGAGGGTAAACACCCTGATGAGTTTGCATATAGGCAAATCACAACACTTGAGCTCAAAAATGGAAGACAGGTCAAGTACCTCTCAGAGCTGTACGGTCGGGAGGGGTTATTCGAAGGTGAGCCTGAAGACCTGTCCAAAGAAGAACAAATGATCTTTCTTCAGGCTTACTGTAGAGAATCCTACCGGCTTGTACGTGGGAGGTAGATCTCATGGATGGGGCAACAGCTCTGTGTCCAATTCCCCAAGACAGAGCTCCCATCCATACTTAGCCAAACAAACTTGAGACTACTCTCTGGCCAGTGCTTATCTGGGTCAACTTCTAATCTGATCTAGAAGGAAATAGACCAATCTTTATGCCATCAATAAGTGGGACATCCAATAATTAGAGGTTTTGGCTGCATTGGTTCAGGGGGAGTTTGTTGGACCAAAAGAACCAATGAGCCAAGATCAGGAAAACCTCTAAGTCCCACATGCCACTGCTACAACTGCTGAAGACTCCCATCAGTTACAATGTTCTCTTGCTTGAATGTCAGACTCGAGAACATCTGAAGACTCTCATCAGCTATTGTTCTCTTGCTTGAATGTCAAACTGAGAGCATCTTAGCTCCAGCCTTCTGCTGTTATGACAAAGTCTGAAGAACAAAGTATGAAGATCAAAGAACTGAAGAATATCAGCTGAAGACTCCAAAGTACTGAAGACCAAGTACTGAAGTCTGAAGTACTGATCTTACAAGTACTGAAGACTTCAAGTACTGAAGACAAGTACTGAAGAATCAAAGCTGAAGAACTAAAGAACTGAAGACCTTCTACTGAAGCACAAAGTCTGAAGACAAAGACTGAAGACAACAACTGATGATATCTACTGAAGTCATCAGTTGTTATATCATCTGAAGCCAAGTCTGAAGACCAAGTACTGAAGACTCAGAGTTTGTCACAACAACTGAAGAAGTCTTCTTCAGTTGTTGTGGTGGTTTTCTTTTCAGTAGTTATTGTTTCAGTCAGTAGTTGTACAACAACTGAAGAGGTTCTTCAGTTGTTATAGTATCAGTAGTTATAAACGACTGAAGAGTTTGTTCTTCAGTCGTTGTAGGATTTCAGTAGTTTACTTTTGTCAGCACTTAGGAACTTTTGTAAGAAGATGTCAGTTGTTGACATCTTCAGTAGTTTTATGTTTTGACAACTGTAATTTGAATATTCAGTGATGTCAGAAAAGGACATCACCACCATGCTTTTGCCGCCTATATAAGGATGGCAAGCCATACAGTTTTAAATGCCGAAACGTGCGACAATAGAACATTTATTGCTTCGCAGAACTCTTCTCTCTCTATGTTTATGCTTTAATTGCAATATCTTTATGTTCTTGCTTTAATTGCTAATTAATGTGCTAAATCCGCTGCAAACATAATCTAATTGATCAACACGAGAGGCTGAGATCCTGTCC